>CM031613.1:83520070-83526453 GCA_018398815.1 Conus ventricosus | reverse complement strand
CTCTATGTCATAGGATGATGTCATCACCATGGGGCAAGTCCTTCATTTAGTGCTCTGTGTATTGCTAGACATGGCACTCTATGTTATAGGATGATGTTGTCATCATAGTGCTCTGTGTATTGCTAGACATGGCACTCTATGTCATAGGATGATGTCATCACCATGCATGGGGCAAGTCCTTCATTTAGTGCTCTGTGTATTGCTAGACATGGCACTCTATTGTCATAGGATGATGTTGTCATCATAGTGCTCTGTGTATTGCTAGACATGGCTCTCTATGTCATAGGATGATGTCATCACCATGGGGCAAGTCCTTCATTTAGTTTTCTGGGCATTGCTAGACATGGCACTCTATGTCATAGGATGATGTTGTCATCATGGGGCACAAGTAGTGCTCTGTGCATTGCTAGACATGGCACTCTATGTCATAGGATGATGTCGTCACCATTGGGCGCTATAGATCCATCAGTTCGTGCTGTGTGCATTTCCCCTCCGGGGGTTGCGACCTTGTCGTGGTCGGAGGGCTTGCGCGGTCCAGTGATCCCTTAGGTTTTGCTTGCGGGGGCATCAATACTTTAAGATAGGCTGTTTTTTTTTTAAAAACTGCTTCTAGGTCCGAAAAGCCAAGATGCTGTCTGGCCTAAGCATAACGTGGTAAGGAGTTGATGCCCCTGGTAGGGCTTCCCATGTCAGATAGGCTAAGGGTGAGGATCCTGACTAAGAGTAACCCGCCTTTATCCTTTTCTTGTTTTCTGCCTTCCTATTTGGCCCTTTTCTATCTTCGTCTCAGCTCCCCTTCAAGTCTTCTTTCCCACATCCTTTTCTCTCTGTGGTCTCCTTAAGATCCGCCGCGTTTGCCGTGCGGTGCGACCTGTGTCGGAGGGGGATGAGATCCTGGTGATTGAGAGGGCCAGCGTTCTCAACACATCACTTTGGCTCGGACCTCTCCTAGACAGGAAGTACACTTTGGCCCGGGTGTACTAATCGGCTCCCCTTTTTGGGGCTGGGTCAAGACAGGCAGTTTTCCCTGCTGGCCAAGTAAACCCCTGCAGTGCTCAGCTCTCTGTTCCCGGGAGTTGAGCATGATCAGGGGGGATAGGGTTGGTAGTTTCTGTTTGTCGTATATCTCTCCCAAAGCCTGGAAGGGGTCAAGACATTGGTTTCTTGGCCCTGGCCCCTTAGTTGGACTCCAAGGTGGGTGGGTAAGGGAGAGATGAAGCATAATAAACACAATATGGCTTTTTCCAAAAACATTCCCCCCAAAAGGAAGAGGAAGGCAGCATCCCTATTTCAGGGGATTGTCAAACAGACAGTGATTCCGATACAGAAGTTAGACAGAAGACAGGTTTCTGGGCTTCCTGGCTCGTGATGGAGGGGACGGAGCAGGAAAGACCCCTTTCAGCTCTGAGCCCTTTTGCCATACAAAAGGGCTTTCAAGGTATAGCAGGTGACCCTCGGTCCATCAAGAGGTTGAGGAATGGCTCGTTTCTTATTCAATGTAAATCACAAAAACAATCTGAACAGCTGCTAAAGGCAACAAAACTAGGGGACAGGGAGATCAAGGTGACTCCCCACAAACAATTGAATTCATCGAAAGGCGTGATTCGCTGCCGGGATTTATCTGGTGTCTCAGAGGCAGAGATCAAATCGGAGCTGGCGTCCCAGGGTGTGACGGAGGTGCGCAGGGTGACAGTAAAGAAGGGTGCAGAAAGAGTGGCCACCAACACCCTCTTTCTGACATTCTGCAACCCTGTGCTGCCTCCGGTCATCAAAGTAGGCTACCTGAATGTTCGTGTTCAGCTGTATGTGCCGTCCCCATTGAGGTGCTCAAGTGCCAGAGGTTTGGCCATGTCAGGGACTGCTGTTCTGGGCAGGAGGTGTGTGGTATTTGCTGCAAGGCAACCCATGATGGGCCGTGTCATGATCCGGCACATTGTGCTAACTGCGGTGGCGACCATCCCTCCTCTTCACGAAACTGTCCTCTTTGGATTCAAGAATCTGCTATACAACGCATCAAAATGGAAAAGAAGATCTCGTTTTTTGAAGCCCAGAAACAGGTTGTGGGCAGTCAGACGCCGACAGCTTCTTCCTATGCTTCGGCTGTAAAGAAAGTTCCCACAGTCCCTACTCGGTCAGTCTGCTGCCAGACTGATGAATTCATGTTTTCGAAGACATTGCAAGTAAGATCTGTCAGTTCTGGTGGTAGCAGGTCCACCACCTTCCAACCCAAAATGAATGCCCCTGGTGGAGGCAAAAAATCCGCCACCCCTCAGACTGCCCAGCAGTCTACAACATCTGCTGCTGGGCAGATTAAAAAAACCAGCACCCCTACCTCGAACTCCTCTGTCCAGTGCCCGTGCGGGCAAGGGAGTTCAACCCAGTGTGGAGATGGTGGAGATGAGGAAAGAAACCTCCACCATCTCCCAAATCCAGACCTTCTTCGCCTGTTGGCAAGTCTGCCAGCAGGTCTATAGACCAACACACTCCAGTGAAACTAAATAACAAATTCACTCCATTGGAAGCAGAAGTTGAGGAGGAGATTGACCTGATCTCTCTCCTTTTCACCCTCTGCACCATGGATAGTACAATATTCCATTGGAATATCCGTGGACTAAACTCCAACTTCGAGGAGCTGCAGCTTCTGTGTCAATCTCTAAAACCTTCCGTCGTGGCTCTTCAGGAAACTCAAATTCAAAGCCAGAAGACCTTTACTCTTTCTGGCTTTAATATTCTTTCAAAACCTGCACAACCATCCATGTTGGAACTGTCGGGCGGTGTTGCCCTTCTCCTACACAAAACTTTGTTGTTATAGTCCTGTCGCTCTGTCTACCTCCTTCAGGCTGTTGCTGCGAGAGTCACTCTCCACAAGACTGTGACAATCTGTTCCCTTTATCTCCCACCTTCTGTCCCGGTTTGTCGTCAGGACCTTGTCAGTCTGATAGAAGAACTTCCTCGACCTTTTTTTGCTGTTGGGTGACTTTAACGGTCACAATCCTCTTTGGGGTTAGTGTCAGTAACGTCATCCAGAGGTCTGCTAATTGAGGATGTCCTTTCGATTTGGATTTGTGTTGTCTGAACGACAGATCTGCAACTTACCTCCACTCTTCCACAGGTTCACTTTCGTGTTTAGATTTGTCGGTTTGTGACCCTCGCTGGTCCTGGACTATGAGTGGTCTGTCCATGACGATCTGCACGGAAGTGACCATTTCCCTGTCCTTCTACAACTTGTAATAACTGAACACGTCTCTGTCTCTCAGCATCTAAATTATAATAAAGCAAACTGGGATCTATTTGCAGCTACTATTTCTGAGGAATTCCAGGACACTGATTTTCTTCAGAGTCCGGACCCAGCAGAATCACTGACTAACACTGTGATCAAGTGTGCTAAAGCTTGTATTCCAGTGTCTTCCGATAAACTTCAAATGCCAAAAACACCCTGGTTTGATTCAGACTGCCAACAAATTTCCAAAGTTCGAAAGCGGGCTCAGCGTCAGGTGTACCAACGACCTTCGGGTCTCAACGCTCGAGCCCATCAGAAACTCCGTGCTAAATCGAGATACACTTTTAAAATCAGTAAACGTCGGTCCTGGAGAAGCTTCTGCTCCAGGCTGACATCAAAACTTCCAAGAAAAAAGTGTGGAACATCATTAAGAAAATCAAAGGGAAGAACACCTGTCCCACTGTGAACCATCCTCAAGTTTTCGGATTCTTTAAATAACAGAGAAGAAAGCAGTTGCTAATCTGCTGGCTTCAACCATTGAAAAGAATTCCTCCTCTTCTACCAAATCAGCCACTTTTGTCAAAAACAAAGCCCTAAAAGAAAAATCACCCTGCAACTTTTCGTCTGACAACATGGAAGACTACAATCTCCTTTCACGTTAAACGAACTAAAATCTGCCTTACTTTCTGCAGCGATTCCTCTCCAGGTATAGATGAAATCCATTATCAACTGTTGAAACATCTTCCGCAAATAGGTCTGAACATCCTGCTACAGGTATACAACCATGTGTGGAATACTGGTTTCTTTCCGCCTTCTTGGCGAAAAGCCCTCATTATTCCAATTCCCAAACCTGGAAAAGATCTTTCTAACCCATCAAACTACCGTCCCATAGCTTTGACCAGCTGTGTCTGCAAATTGATGGAGAAAATGGTCAATGCTAGACTCATGTGGAAACTCGAAACCGATGGCCTTTTGGCGAAATGAACAGTGTGGTTTCCGCAAACATCGGAACTACTGTTGACCATTTGATTCGTCTGGAATCTACACTTCGGAACGCTTTTTTGAACAGGCAGCATACAGTAGCAATTTTCTTTGACTTGGAGAAGGCCTACGATACTACCTGGAAGTCGGGGATACTTCATGATCTCCACGATCTGGGTTTTCGAGGTCATCTTCCGCTTTTTATTCAAAATTTTTTGGCAGAACGACAGTTTCAGGTCCGGGTTGGCACCACTCTCTCTGATGTCCACGAGCAGGAGTTGGGTGTTCCACAGGGGAGCATACTGTCTCCTGCCCTCTTTAGTATTAAAATCAACAACATTGTTCAATCCGTTCAGCAGGGTTCAGACTGCTCATTGTTTGTGGATGATTTCGCTGTCTACGCAACTGGAAAGCCTGTACCCGAGTGTCCAGCGCAGGCTCCAGCTTTGCGTAGATAAAATCCATCGGTGGGCGGATGAAAACGGTTTCACCTTTTCTCCAACAAAGACGCAGTGTATTCACTTCCATAATTTCCGTCAGTTTTTCCCAGATCCTGAACTTCAAGTTGGGAAATCTCCATTGAGGCCAAATTTCTGGGAGTCATTTTTGACCAGAAACTTAACTTTCTCAGCCACATCAAACACCTCAAAACTGCTTGCCAGAAAGCACTGAATATTCTGCGGGCGTAGCGCACACCGACTGGGGCGCTGATAAGAAAACTTTGCTGCACCTCTACAGAGCCTTGGTCCGTTCCAAACTGGACTACGGTTGTGCTGTCTACGGCTCCGCAAGATCGTCTTACCTCAAACTCTTGACCCTATCCACCATCAAGGGCTTCGTCTCTGTCTTGGAGCGTTCCGCCCACCCCTGTGTACAGCCTGTACGCAGAGGCGGGTGAACCTTCACTGTCCAACCGCAGACTGAAACTGTCTTTGAATTATTATATCCGACTGTTCTCAGAACCAGAAAACCCTGCCTATGACTGTGTCTTTGACCCTCCGTTCCAAAGTAAGTTTGAAAACAACCCAAAATGTATTCCGCCGTTTGGTCTTCGTATGCAGCCTCACGTGCGGAATGCAGGTGTAGACTGGGAGTAGTTTCCGATTTTTCCAAGTTTCCGGATCAACCTCCATCACACCAGAGATTCGTTTCGATCTTGCAGCTTTTCGCAAAGAGTCTACCAGCTCTCTGGCGTACAAGGCTTTGTATGCTGAGCTCTGTTCCAAATTCCCATCCTATCAAAAAGTTTTCACTGACGGTTCCAAGTCTGAGGATGGAGTGGCCTGTGCAGCCTACTGCCCTGGGGCTCCTTCTCAGATATTGTTGGAACATATACATTCAGATGCTTCTGTCTATTCTGCTGAACTTACTGCTCTGGTACTGGCTTTGAAGATAATCTCACATTCTTCAAAGAGGGACTTTCTGGTTCTGTCGGATTCGCTGTCAGCTTTGGAGGCCATAGCTGGCCGAACCTTCAGCATCCAGAACTTTTACTTTTTTTGGAACTTTTTAGCAAGTTGAAGGCGGACGGTTACAACATTATCTCTTGCTTGGGTTCCTGGTCATGTTGGCATCGGCGGGAACGAAAATGGTTGATCGTTTAGCCAAGAACGCCACAAGAGAGAAACTGTCCAACACTTATATCCCCTGCTCAGATGTGAAACCCAAAATTAACGATTATGTGAGAGACTCTGGCAGGAGGATTGGAACACACAGACGAATAACAAACTCTTTCAGATCCGTCCAAACCTTAAGGACTTCCTCCCATCTACGTCGGGTGGTCGTAAAGAGGAAACGGTTCTGTGCCGGCTGCACACCGGCCATTCGTATTTTACCCATTCTTACCTTTTAAAGAGTGAAGAAGCTCCGTGGTGCATTCCATGTCATGCGCCACTCACAATGAAACATGTTCTTTTAGAGTGTTGGGACTTGCACGATGTGAGACACAAACATTTTACAGCGGAGTCCATGAAGATCTGTTCAGGGATGTCCCGCCTGATGTGATCCTTGAGTTTTTGAGAGAGATTTAACATTTTTCATCTGATTTAAGATTTTACGGAAGAAAGATTTTTAATGCAATTTCTGGTGCGTTTCTAGACGATGTCATTTAATGAGATGTGTGAAAGTTTTTTTGTTGTTGTTGTTGTTGTTGTTGTAATGACTGGTGAGTTGATTTTAACGT
>CM031613.1:83477570-83515070 GCA_018398815.1 Conus ventricosus | reverse complement strand
TGTACAGCTTCACTGATGTAGACCAGAGGCCAGATCTCTATCCCCCAATGTACAGCTTCACTGATGTACACCAGAGGCCCGCTCTGTATCCCCCAATGTACAGCTTCACTGATGTACACCAGAGCCCCCCACTCTCTATCCCCCAAAGTACAGCTTCACTGATGTACACCAGAGCCCGCTCTCTATCCCCCAGTGTACAGCTTCACTGATGTACACCAGAGCCCTCCACTCTCTATCCCCCAATGTACAGCTTAACTGATGTACACCAGAGCCCCCCCACTCTCAATCCCCAATGTACAGCTTGACTGATGTACACTAGAGGCCCGCTCTCTATCCCCAGTGTACAGCTTCACTGATGTACACCAGAGGCCCGCTCTCTATCCCCCAATGTACAGCTTCACTGATGTACACCAGAGGCCTGCTCTATCCCCAATGTACAGCTTCACTGATGTACACCAGAACCCTCCACTCTCTATCCCCCAATGTACAGCTTCACTGATGTACACCAGAGGCCCGCTCTCTATCCCCCAATGTACAGCTTCACTGATGTACACCAGAGCCCTCCACTCTCTATTCCCCAATGTACAGCTTCACTGATGTACACCAGAGCCCCCCACTCTCAATCCCCCAATGTACAGCTTGACTGATGTACACTAGACGCCCGCTCTCTATCCCCAGTGTACAGCTTCACTGATGTACACCAGAGGCCCGCTCTCAATCCCCCAATTTACAGCTTCACTGATGTACACCAGAGGCTGATCTCTATCCCCCAATGTACAGCTTCACTGATGTACACCAGAGGCCCGCTCTCTATCCCCCAATGTACAGCTTGATGATGTACACCAGAGGCCTGCTGTCTATCCCCAACGTACAGCTTCACTGATGTACACCACAGGCCTACTGTCTATCCCCCAATGTACAGCTTCACTGATGTACACCAGAGGCCCGCTCTCTATCCCGCAATGTACAGCTTCACGGATGTACACCAGAGGCCCCCACTCTCTATCCCCCCAATGTACAGTTTCACTGATGTACACCAGAGGCCCGATCTCTATTCCCCAATGTACAGCTTGACTGATGTACACCAGAGGCCCGCTCTCAATCCCCCAATGTACAGCTTCACTGATGTACACCAGAGGCCCGATCTCAATCCCCCAGTGTACAGCTTCACTGATGTAAGCCAGAGGTCCGATCTCTATCCCCCAGTGTACAGCTTCACTGATGTACACCAGAGGCTCGCTCTCAATCCCCTAATGTACAGCTTCAGTGATGTACACCAGAGGCCCTCTCTCAATCCCCTAATGTACAGCTTCACTGATGTACACCAGAGGCCCGATGTCTATTCCCCAATGTGCAGCTTCACTGATGTACACCAGAGGCCCAATCTCTATTCCCCAATGTACAGCTTGATGATGTACACCAGAGGCCTGCTGTCTATCCCCCAATGTACAGCTTCACTGATGTACACCAGAGTCCCGCTCTCTATCCTCCAATGTACAGCTTGACTGATGTACACCAGAGGCCCGATCTCTATCCCCCAATGTACACCTTCACTGATGTACAACAGAGGCCCCCTCCCTCTACCCCCAATGTACAGCTTGATGATGTACACCAGAGGCCTGCTCTCTATCCCCAATGTACAGCTTTAGTACACCATAGGCCCCCACTCTATCCCCCAACTTACAGCTTCACTGATGTACACCAGAGGCCCGATGTCTATTCCCAAATGTACAGCTTCACTGATGTACACCAAAGCCCTCCACTCTATCACCCAGTGTACAGCTTAACTGATGTACACCTGAGGCCTGCTCTCTATCCCCCAATGTACAGCTTGACTGATGAACACCAGAGGCCCGATGTCTATTCCCCTATGTACAGCGTCACTGATGTACACCAGGGCCCGCTCTCAATCCCCCAATGTACAGCTTCACTGATGTACACCAGAGGCCTGATCTCTATCCCCCAATGTACAGCTTCACTGATGTACACCAGAGCCCCCCACTCTCAATCCCCCAATGTACAGCTTGACTGATGTACACCAGAGGCCCGCTGTCTATCCCCCAGTGTACAGCTTGACTGATGTACAACAGAGGGACGATCTCTATTCCCCAATGTACAGCTTCACTGATGTACACCAGAGGCCCGATCTCTATTCCCCAATGTACAGCTTCACTGATGTACACCAGAGCTCCCCACTCTCAATCCCCCAATGTACAGCTTCACTGATGTACACCAGAGGCCCGATCTCTATTCCCCAATGTACAGCTTCACTGATGTACACCAGAGGCCCGCTCTCAATCCCCCAATGTGCAGCTTCACTGATGTACACCAGAGGCCTGATCTCTATCCCGCAATGTACAGCTTCACTGATGTACACCAGAGCCCCCCACTCTCAATCCCCCAATGTACAGCTTCACTGATGTACACCAGAGCCCCCCACTCTCAATCCCCAATGTGCAGCTTCACTGATGTACACCAGAGCCTCCCACTCTCAATCCCCCAATGTACAGCTTGACTGATGTACACCAGAGGCCCGCTCTCAATCCCCCAATGTACAGCTTGACTGATGTACACCAGAGGCCCGATCTCTATCCCCCATGTACAGCTTGACTGATGTACACCAGAAGCCCGATCTCTATTCCCCAATGTACAGCTTGACTGATGTACACCAAAGGCCCGCTCTGTATCCCCCAATGTACAGCTTCACTGATATACACCAGAGGCCCGCTCTGTATCCCCCAATGTACAGCTTCACTGATGTACACCAGAGCCCTCCACTCTCAATCCCCCAATGTACAGCTTCACTGATGTACACCAGAGCCCCCCACTCTCAATCCCCAATGTACAGCTTCACTGATGTACACCAGAACCTCCCACTCTCAATCCCCCAATGTACAGCTTGACTGATGTACACCAGTTGCCCGCTCTCAGTACCCCAATGTACAGCTTGACTGATGTACACCAGAGGCCCGATCTCTGTGCCCCAATGTACAGCTTGACTGATGTACACCAGAGGGCACCACTCTGAATCCCCCAATGTACAGCTTCACAGATGTACACCAAAGGCCCGCTCTGTATCCCTCAATGTACAGCTTCACTGATATACACCAGAGGCCCGCTCTGTATCCCCCAATGTACAGCTTCACTGATATACACCAGAGGCCCGATATCTATTCCCCAATGTACAGCTTCACTGATATACACGAGGCCCGGTCTCAATTACCCAATGTACAGCTTCGTTTTGTGGTTAGATGTGATTTCAGTTTTCATACTCGTTTTCACTCCAAAGCTATGAAAGCGCTTTGAGCTTATTGAAGAAAAGGCGCTTAATGAGTCTTCATCAGTAAAATTAAAATGCAGTAAACACTCTATATGATGATCATGACGAGGACGACGATGATGATGACGATTTTGAAGACGTGGAGGGGTCTGCAGTTTTTTTTTTTATTTCAGGTGCCTGTGCCACTCCTCCTCCCCCCACTCCCTCCCCCCCGCCCCCCCCCTTCTCCCTCTTTTTTCTGTCTGTCTCTCAGCGGCAGCGGTAAGCAGTTCATTGGCGGGGAAGGCGAGTTGGCGTGAGTTGAGTAAACCATAACAACTGGCCGTGAAAGATCGGCGTGGAGGTGAACATCTGGCCACACTTGAAGCCACACAGGGCCGACACACCCGTGAAAAGTCGCACGGATGCAGTCAAGGTCACGGTCTGCGTGGCAGACGACAAGTTGTGCGTAGTTTGCCGGGGAAGAGTCGATCGATTGTCCATCGTTGAAGGAAATAGGTGTTCTGCATATTGGGTTTTGTTTGTGTCAAGGTGGTTATGATTACTTGGGTGTTTGTTTCCAGTGCTCAGCGTGCCGAACTGAGCGGATTTAGGTGGTTTGTTAGGAACTGGGTGGATGATCATCAAGTCAGTAATTAGTTTCCTTACATGCGTTGACAAGCGACAAGCGAGTGTTGCGTTATATACATCGTGTGTGTGTGTGTGTGTGTGTAAGAAGTTATCCGTGGATAATGATGATCGCGACCATTTGTTGTTGTTGTTGTTGTCGTACCCTGGCTAAAAGACTCCAGGGATCATCCGAACAGCCGAAGTATTTGAACACTATGGCACAAATGCATCAGCTGGGGATGAGAACATTACGTGTGTGACCGTTTTTGATTACCCCGCCACATGGGCAGCCACACTCCGACTTCGGGGGATTTGGGAGACTGATAATGTTATGCTAGGAGCTTGTCACGACTGAAGACAATCCCCACATAACTATGCAGAGCATAACAACATTTTGATGTAGCCTTGGTGTTCTGGCCTATGTCAATTGGTCTGACACAGCCTTAAGCCAAGGCGTCCATTTGACAACCAGGCTGTTATTGCCAGCCTTTCATACCAGTTTTTGGGACCGTCAGCATGAGTGCACGCGGGCCAGGTTCATTTTGTGACAATTTGTCTGGAGGCAGGTTTCACGGTCTTTAGGCTTGGACTATGCCACAAACTTTGATGGGCTGTAACTTTTGTTTTGTTTGGTTTTAAATAAAAATTTCACATCAGTGTTGAAAAGTACATAAAATAAAATGTGAAAATATATCATTTGATGATGATATCTGGGCTGTGGGTGTTTTTATTCGTGTGAATGCGGGTCCGGTCGTTAGAATGTAGACAGACAGAACTTCACTCAGCTGACCGACTGAATTATAATTTAAAAAATAGAATCTAAAGAACGCAAAAAAACAGTAAAAATACTGCCAGGGCATTAATCTGTGATGTTAAATCTATCCATATTTCACTCGAACTGGAAATTAAACAAATATATATATTCTGGAGATTACTTAAAAAAGATCGACACGCTCGGTCGGTCCGTCTGTCTCCGAAAATCAATCAAGGAGGTCGGCAAAATAAACGTGAATCTATTCAAGATTTATCGTTTCGAGACCGGTGGTTTTGTCAATATTTGGTAGCAGGTCTACATTAAACTGAGGTACGATTTTTAAGTGACAGAAGCCGCTCAAACTGGTAAAATTGACCAAATTCTCCGGGTCGATCTTCATGTCTGACTACGGTTTCTAACGACCGTGACTGATGTTTACAGTGACCTAGCCCATCATGCATTGCACAAAGGGTGTCCTTGACCTATTATTCACTTCCAGCATGTTCCACGCTTGCTTCATGCCCAAAACACGTGGTCTGAGTGTGTTTATCCTAGCTGTTTTCAAAGTTTTTCTGGTGTCTGTCTACAACAACCGCGACTCCAAACGACCGCAACTTGCTGCTTGAGGTAAGTTCAAATGCATTTTATGGCACATTTAATGGGAAAATAGCCTAAATAATGAAGATTGCGATCGTTTATGATCATGTTTATGTGGTCTCGACTGCTCCAGGGGAAAGACTCGGTGTTTTTTAAAAATTACGCCAAAAATGTTGAGCTGCATCACGATCGGTTTCGTACGTTTTAATGTAGTCAGACAGCCGATTTCGGTTGTTTGATTGTAGTCTCGGAGACATCAACCCTGACTTGTGGACACCAAATCACTTCGTCCCTCTTGTGAAGGAGAGCCCTGCACAGTCACTTCCAAAAGTTGGGGATTTTGTGTCCTTAACTTACAAAGTTGGCCGGCGGTTGATCACATATCATGCGCTTGTGGTTGATGCACCCAGTGATCTCGTTCTGAGAGACAATGAGTTCTATGTGAAGTTTATGCGCAAGACTGGAAATTACTTCGTCTTCCCAGAAACATCTGACACCTCGACTGTGTGCACAACAGAAGTGATGAATCTGAGCAAATGCAAGCCACCTACCATCAACCAGCGCGGTCACCACTTTTTCTGAAGTGACACCTGTACATAGAATGTGATATGACCCTGACCACATGTTCCTTGGAATCGGAAAATCTGCAACTTGCATGCGTGAAAGAATTTGAAGTTTTGATTGTTGTTTTTACATTTTTTCTGTTCCTGTGTTCATTTAAAACATTTATGTTTGATCTTTAGGATACAAGGCAAAACTTGAACTACATTTCTTTGTCTTGAAATCAACAACACAAAGTTGATTAAGGAAACGATACTTAAGAATCTGTTTTCTTTTTGGCAAAAATCCATTTCCTTTTGTAATTCATGAAATTTTTTTTTTTTGTGAAGATTAAATGCATCATTTTGTATTATATAATTCCACCTAAAGACATCTAAAATGTATGAGATGGAACATGAGAACAATTCAAACTTTTTTTTATCTGATCAATTTTTTTTTCACTATATATTTTATTGAAATTGGGCTACAAATTCTGTTTGTTTGGTGTTTTTTCAATTGTTTTAAAACATTTATTATGAACTTGTGAAGCTTGTATATAAATACATCTGAAATAATACAGAAAATCATCAGAAAAGACCTTTAAATGACGAAAAACAACGAAACGTCAATTCAGAGTTTCGTAAAATTTAGGGGGTGGGGGTTATATTTCCAGCCATATATCGTAGAGAAATCTATTTTGACATTAGTTTTTACTTTGCTTACACAGGAAAGTAACATTATTGGCTGGAAAAACAACACCAAATGCAGTGTATTTGTTGCAGTAGGCATGTCATTGGCATGATTTTGGATGACGTCTAAGGAAAATGCAGCACAGTGCTTGAAAAGGCATCCAAACCTCAAAACTGGCTATTTAAAAGGTATTTAACACTCTGTATTACTTCAGTATAGCTTGATTGTTAATTGTAATGTGCTGATCATGCTGTTGTAGGTCAAACCTTTATCTCAGGACTGGTTTAATCTTGACAGGCTCTTTTTACTGATTTTACTCATTTTTAGGGGTGACGTCAATTGACCTCCATTTCTGAAGAACTTAACCTGTCTCCATATAATTTTTTTGTTTGTTTTGTGTTCAGAAGGTGTTAACCTTCTTAAAAAAACCAGTTTGAAAGAAATCTGTGGTGTTTTGGATTTCTTGATTTTGTATGTGAAAAGTGAAGTGCAAAATCAAAGACTGTGAAACCTGCCTGGATGTCCAGTAGTATTCAGAATGATTGGGGTGAGAGTAGGGGGGCGAGATGGATGTGTGGCAGAAATAGGACAGCAAGTTATTCATGAAAGTGAAGTGTTTAATTCTATTTGTTGACTGACTGTCAGAAGACTTGAACCTATAGACTTGGTGTGCATCTGTTTCTTTCACTCCAGCTGTATACAGCGAAGATTGACTGAAATGCAGTTTTCTAATGTTGATTTGACTAGAACCTCAGTAAACAATTTCAAAGCAGAATGCCTTGTTTCATCTTTGAAACAGTTTTTGACATATGCCTTCACAATCATTAATCACTTGTCACAGTGGAATTAGATACCCCTGAACAGTCTGAACTTGTTTTCTTCTTTCACAGTTTGGTTTATCAAGTCTTGAACCGTATCATACCATATATCAATGGTTCAGTTTACAGGCTTTATCAGCCTTTTGCCTGACTACACATGGATGACATGATGATTTTGTGTGTGTATGTGTGTGCGCGGGGTGGTGCATGGGTGCGCCATTGTTCATGTGATGGCAAGTTTCTAATGTGTAAATTGGTTGGGAAGCTACCAGAGTCCATCCAGTGTGTATCTAATTATGGACTTGAGACATTATTAAGCATTCTTGTGGTAGCAGATTATTTCACAAGGTCATCATTCTGTTAGGGAAAGAGAGGCAAAAAATGGTTAGATTTAGAAAAAGGTTTAGCCTGTCTTAGTGGGTATACCCATGTGTGCTCACTGCCTTTCAAAATGAACAGATTTTGTGTGGTGCTGTTATCATACTGGCCGTACAGAAATCTGTTGGTCTCAATCATATCACCTGTCAGTCTTCCATACTCAAGGCTTGGAAGTTGTGAGTTGTGTACTCCCTTCTCATAGGTCAAATTATTCATATAATAATAATAATAATAATAATAATAAGGAACATTTATTGCGCTTAATCTTAAACAAAAGCCCTAAGCGCTTACAGCAATAAGCCCTAACCCCCCCCCCACACACACACACACACACACACACACACACACACACACACACACACGCGCACACACCCACACACCCACACACCAGCGAAGGAGCAGAAAAATTATGTTTTGAAGAGAGTTGTTTTGAGGGAGGACTTGAAAGAATCATATCTATAATTTGCTTTGTATTCTCTCTGAACGTTTTCCATCAAGTTTCCTAAGGTATGGGGACCATACCAACCATATTCTAGTATTGGTATAACCAATAATTAGACTAATGGAGCTAGTAGGTCTGTATTTTCAAATGGGCAAATACTGGGCTCAAAAGTTAGATTTTTGTCCACCAGAACACCCAAATCCTTTTCCATCTTGATATTTTCTAGTGAAAGAGAACTTATAAAATAAGTGTAATTAACGTTATTTTTACCAGTATGAAGATGTTTGTATTTATGTAGTGTACTAGTTCGTGCTTTCTTTGCCTTTCTTTCCTCTGCTAGTGCTACCCATAGTCTCCAAATAGGGGTCCCACATCTATGCTTCCAACAGATGCATTTGATTTCAGTTGATTTCTGATTCAGTATGCTTATCTAAGCAAAATTTCTTATTCAGCGTAATTAGACTACAATCCTTTCCACATTCCCATGCATACATTTTCCAGATCTGCACAGTGTAGATGTAAATGCCGTTGGATTGAAATGTAAACCCCACATTTAAAGACAACTTACAAAGGGCATTTAAATCAAGCAGCAGAACATCATTTGTATCACAGAGTTTTCACAACTTTTGATCATGCTTTTTCATGTCTTTTTTTTTATTTTTTTAACAGAACTTTACAAAACTTGCCAGTTTTGTGAAAGTAGATCCCTCTATATCAAAATATATAGATCAACAGTGATTTGACAAACATGAACACATTATTGGATTTTTCGCTCACTGTAGATCTGTGAACAGTAGGTTTCCTTTCAAAGCAGTATACATTTGGGTAATCAGAGTTTTTTGCAAATCATCCTGAATTGGGAAGAACAGTGTAAGAAGTGTTTGGCAAAGCATTCTATGACTTTTGGTAAGAACACTATCAACAGCAGATAAAACCAAGAGCAAACAAGGGGGGGGGGGGGGGGGGGGGGGGGGGGGGGGGGCTGCATCATTCTGAACCAGGTGAAATGAAGATCAGTGTTGAACAAGTGACAGTTATAGATCAGTGTTGAACAAGTGACAGTTATAGATCAGTGTTGAACAAGTGACAGTTATAGCCCACAAAATGGTGTTCCATTCAAAGCAAAGAGGAAAGCACTTTTGACTGATTTGTTTACATTGAAGACACACACATGACCACACACACACACACACACACACACACACACACACACACTTGCTCTCTCTCTCTCTCTCTCTCTCTCTCTCTCTCTCTCTCTCTCTCTCTCTCTCTCTCTCTCTCATGATATATCTAGAATCTTTTGTTTGCATTTTCATGGTAATTTTTTTAATGAATAATGGAGAAACAGATTGTAAGAGAATAATGTCTCTTTTTCTTTTCTTTTCTTTCTTTCTTTTTTAAATTTTTAAAAAATAATTTTTAGTTGGAAATTGTGTCTATCGGACAGCAATATTCACATCATGAATCAGTCTGTAAGTCTGTAGCCTTGAACTGTGGTTTCTACCAAATGACAAGTCAGTTACTGTGGATGAAGAATCAGTTGAAATGAAAAATGTATGCGTGATATTTGACTCATTTTGATAATATGTAAATTCAGGAACAAAAGTAAGTGGCTTGATTAACACATTTCATATAGTGTAAATGATGGACACTGGCATGGTGTAAATAATTGAGTGTGACATTTTGTAAATGATCAACAGTGATAAGATGTAAATGACCTACAGTGATAAGGTGTTAATGACCAACAGTGATAAGGTGTAAATGACCAACAGTGATAAGGTGTAAATGACCTACAGTGACAAGATGTAAATGACCAACACTGATATGGTGTAAATGACCTACAGGGTTAAGGTGTAAATGACCTACAGTGACAAGATGTAAATGACCAACAGTGATAAGATGTAAATGACCTACAGGGTTAAGGTGTAAATGACCCACAGTGACAAGATGTAAATGACCAACAGTGATAAGGTGTAAATGACCTACAGTGACAAGATGTAAATGACCTACAGTGACAAGATGTAAATGACCTACAGTGACAAGATGTAAATGACCTACAGTGTTAAGGTGTAAATGACGGGCATTGGCACAGTGTAACTGATTATAGAAAATGATGGGAAGAAAGTAGTTACTCCCTGTCTGTTCCACGTGGCTGCTATGGGAAGAAAGTCTTTTCCTCCCTGTCTGTTCCACATGCCTGCTATGGGAAGAAAGTCTTTAGCTCCCTGTCTGTTCCACATTTCTGCTATGGGAAGAAAGTCTTTTTTTCCCTGTCTGTTCCACATGCCTGCTATGGGAAGAAAGTCTTTCCCTTCCTGTCTGTTCCACATGCCTGCTATGGGAAGAAAGTCTTTCCCTTCCTGTCTGTTCCACATGCCTGCTATGCTTGGACTATACTAGGAGAAAGTCTTGCAAGTGAAAGGACAGCTGTTCAAACTGAAGGAAGCTGCTGTGTTTGGCATCAGTCAGGCATCCTGAGATTGCACTCCTGCAACTACCTCACCCACATAACTGGTCCTGGGGAGACAGGCCAGTCAATTAAGGAGGTGGGAGGGGAGGGGGGGGGGGGGGCTGTATCTTGAACTGGAAGCGATAGACTGAAAAGCTGCCGCTGTTGGAATTGATTTATCTAAGTTGTGTGTGTGTGTGTGTGTGTGTGTGTGTGTGTGTGTGTGTGTGTGTGTGTGTGTGTGTGTGTGAAAAATGTGACTGTGCAGAACTTGAAAACCCAGTTAACATTGAATGTTGCACACAGAGACAGTGCTGAGGTCTTCACCTGTGTTGACTCTCTCTCTCTCTCTCCCTCTCTCTCTCTCTTCCTCTCTCACCCCCTTTCACATCCCTCTCTGCTGCCACAGCCTCTCTCTCTCTGTCTCTCCTGCTGTCTCTTTTATTCTCTCTTCCCCTCTCCATTTTCTCTCTTGCACCATCCATTCTACCCAACCCAACCCTCTTCTTGGCCTTTCCACCAAGCCTTTTCACACACACATATTTACCGACATGTGTGTGTGCGCACACACACACACATATTTACTGACACGTGTGTGCGCGCACACACACATACACTCTCACTTCCTCCTCTCTCTCTCTTACACACACACACACACACACACACACACACACACACACACACACACACACACACACACACACACACACACACACAATCTCTCTCTCTTCCCCTCCTGCTCTCTCTCTTTTACACACACACACACATACACACACACACACACACACACACACACACGCGCACACACACACACACACACACACTATCTCTCCCCCCCCCCCCTCTCTCTCTACACCACACACACACGCACACACTCTCTCTTTCCCTCCCTCTCTCTTTCCCTCCCTCTCACTCTCTTGCACACACACATACACTCGTGTGCACACACACACACACACACACACACACACACACACACACACACACACACACACACACACACACACACACACTGACTGGTACACACTCTTGTCCGTGCTATGAATTGATTTGTTGTCTCACTCAGAGCAGCTGTGTATGGTGTGTCAATGGGAAATGCCCAGTCACACCTCAAGGGTTAGCCGTGTGTTGGTTCAGTACAAAAAGTAGAGGGAATAGTGGAGAGTGTAGAAATTTGTTGGTAAAGAACAGGTGTTGCTCTGGACAAGACCACAAACAGAAGGCATTGAGTGTGACTAGCCATTGAGCATGTGGCCCTCGGGTGGGGCAGCATTGTCAGACCTGGTGACAAACCAAAGACATTGAGTGTGACTAGCCATTCAGCGTGTGGCCCTCGGGTGGTGCAGCATTGTCAGACCTGGTGAGGCTGGGTCCCTGGCAGCCCAAGTGACTGCAGGGCAACAGAGGATAATGCAACAGAGCACAGGGCAACAGAGCACAGGACAACAGTGCATAGGGCAACAGAGCATCTATAGGGCAACAGAGCACAGGGCAGCAGAGCATAGGGTGTATGTGGAAACTGACCTGACTGCCCCAATCCTGGGACAGGGCCAGGTGAGGTGAAGTTGTAGGATGGACTAGTTGTGGGATTCTTTAGGGACCATCAGAGTCTGCTGAATGAAAGTGACTGGGAGCATCCTACCGTGCTGAAAACCGTCCTAGTCCATCCAGAGTGGGAACACCCTAGACCTTAGCCAGTTGTGTGTCTGCTGCTGTGCACTCTCCTCATTTCAAATGGCGGCTGTCACTCCAGCCCAGTCCTCCACGGCAGGAGGTCGACCTCCACCGCTCAGATTGCAGTCCTTGAATGATCAGACAGAGAGCCCTCTCTTCCAGCGCCGTCGACTGGCCCAGGACAAAGAGGAAGAAGATCCTTTGCTGGATTTATCGGCCATCACCAATGATATTATGAATGGGTGAGTTGCTTCCCTGTTACTCATCGAAATGAAGGGTGACTTGTCTCTCCAGTCACTGATTTTTTAGGAAGAGGCGAGTTGCTTCTCCCAATACTGTACGTCCTAATGAAGGGGTGACTTGTCTCTCCTATCACTGATGTTTAGGAAGAGGCGAGATGCTTCTCCCAATAATCTGCATAACGGAGGGGTGACTTGTCTCTCCAGTCACTGATTTTTAGGAAGAGGCGAGTTGCTTCTCCAATAATCTACATAATGAAGGGGGGGGACTTTCCTCTCCAATCACTGATGTTTAGGAAGAGGCGCGTTGCTTCTCCCAATAATCTACATAACGAAGGGGTGACTTGTCTCTCCAGTCACCGATTTTTAGGAAGAGGCGAGTTGCTTCTCCCAATAATCTACATAACGAAGGGGTGACTTGTCTCTCCAGTCACTGATGTTTAGGAAGAGGTGAGTTGCTTCTCCCAATAATCTACATAATGAAGGGGTGACTTTTCTCTCCAGTCACTGATGTTTAGGAAGAGGCGGGTTGCTTCTCCCAATAATCTACATAATGAAGGGGTGACTTTTCTCTCCAGTCACTGATGTTTAGGAAGAGGCGAATTGCTTCTCCCAATAATCTACATAATGAAGGGGTGACTTTTCTCTCCAATCACTGATGTTTAGGAAGAGGCGAGTTGCTTCTCCCAATAATCTACATAATGAAGGGGTGACTTGTCTCTCCAATCACTGATGTTTAGGAAGAGGTGAGTTGCTTCTCCCAGTAATCTACATAATGAAGGGGGGACTTTTCTCTCCAATCACTGACTGGCATGAAGAGTTGAGTTGCTTTTCCCATCCTGTTTGATATCAAGTTCACACAAGTGTTACTACCAGGCCTGGTGTGTTTCAGCTGAAACTCAAGATATTTGAATAAAGTGTAGAGAAATAACATGTTTATTCTGCCCAAATGTATAACAGTCTGAATAGCATATTGTTGTTATATGATCTTAGTACCAAAACCTTGGAGAACAGTTCATTCATAAGAAGCATTAAGTCCATGATAACATTGTCTGTACTATTTGCAGATGTCAACACATGTCACTGTTTTTCTGTTTATGAAGCTTTTGCTCACAGAAACCTCAAACAAGTCTATTGTTTGCTGTTAACCTGCATCCAGTTCTCTTGGTCTCTCCCTCTGTCTCTCTGTATTTCTCTGTGTCACAGTCTGTCTGTCTTTGTGTCTGTCTGTCTGTGTCTGTCTGTCTGTCTCTCTGTCTGTCTGTCTGTCTCTCTCCCAATTTTATGGTTAAGACGAAAGTGTTCATGTTTTGTCTCAGTGGCTCCTCCGTTCCCCAGACCAGGTCGTGTGTGTGTGTGTGTGTGTGTGTGTGTGTGTGTGTGTGTGTGTGTGTGTGTGTGTGTGTGTGTGTGTGCGCACACGAGCACATGTGCATGCATGTTTATTTCTATTCTTTGAGTTTGTAGTAATTGTCTGGTCCTTTTCATAATTTGGATGTCAACTCAAGTATTCACTTTCTTTCTATGTTTCTGCTATATTGATTTGCGGGTTTTCTGTGTGCTTTCTGATTTTTTGGGGTCTTTTTTTTTGCTGTAGGGTTGGGTGGAAAAATGCATTTTAATTTACTTATCTCATTACCCTGGTAAAATAAGATTTCATTTGTTTGTTTTCTCTCTCTCTCTCTCTCTCTCTCTCTCTCTCTCTCTCTCTCTCTCTCTCTCTCTCTCTTCTCTCTCTGAGACACAGCACTTTACAGCAGACTCCATGAAATGATGTGAACTTTGTGTAAAAGGATGATATTTTTCATATGATCTAGGATTTTACAGAAGAATGCTCTAAATGAAATTTCCAATGTGTTTTTAGATGTATTTTGATGTGTTGTGTGGATATTTTTGAGATTGACTTCAACACAGTGACAGCCCCTGTACAGCCCTTTGTAGTCAGTTGGGCTATTTATAAACAACATTCTCTCTCACTTTGTCACAGTCTCTGTCTCTCTTGTTCTGTCTCTTTCCCTCTCACCTCTCCCAGCCATCACTCTTCCCCCACCCATCCCACCAATGAATTTTGATCAAGTATGGATAACGTATATTGATGTGTTCTTCAAGAGTATGTGGATGTGGATGTGTTATCTACATCTGAGTGGGTGTATCCAAGGTGAATGTCACACACTTCCCAACCCCACCTATCCATTAGAACATGGACAGGAAAGGTAAATTACAAATAACAAATGAAACAAGAGTTTCTCTCTGTTCATCTGGTGTCACAATACTAGAACAGTTACACACTCACACACGCCGCACGCACGCACACACACACACACGCACGCATGCACGCACGCACGCACGCACGCACGCACGCACGCACGCACGCACGCACGCACGCACGCACCACACACACACACACACACACACACACACACACACACACAGACACACACACACACACACACACACAGTTGATAGTGAAGCCACTAGGCCTGATGGTGTTTCAGCGCAGGGATGTCGCTGGGCAACGCGGTGTGCCGGCGATGTGGGGATGGCTTTGGCATGCAGGAGCAGATCATCAATTCTAATGGGGAGGTCTGGCACCCCATTGTTTTGTGTGAGTGCTTTCCCTCATTCACTGTGCTGTCTTTCTGTCCCCATTGTTTTGTGTGAGTGCTTTCCCCTCATTCACTGTGCTGTCTTTCTGTCGCCATTGTTTTGTGTGAGTGCTTTCCCTCATTCACTGTGCTGTCTTTCTGTCCCCATTGTTTTGTGTGAGTGCTTTCCCCCCATTCACTGTGCTGTCTTTCTGTCCCCATTGTTTTGTATGAGTGCTTCCCCCCCATTCACTGTGCTGTCTTTGTGTCTCCATTGTTTTGTGTGAGTGTTTTCACCTCATTCACTGTGCTGTCGTGTCTCCATTGTTTTGTGTGAGTGCTTCCCCCTCATTCACTGTGCTGTGTTTCTGAATCCATTGTTTTGTGTGAGTGCTTCCCCTCATTCACTGTGCTGTGTTTCTGTCTCCATTGTTTTATGTGAATGCTTCCCCTTCATTCACTGTGCTTTGTCTTTCTGTCTCCATTGTTTATGTGAGTGCTTCCGCCTCATTCACTGTGCTTTGTCTTTCTGTCCCCATTGTTTATGCGAGTGCTTCCCTTCATTCACTGTGCTGTCTTTCTGTCTCCATTGTGTTGTGTGAGTGCTTCCCCTTCATTCACTGTGCTGTCTTTCTGTCTCCATTGTGTTGTGTGAGTGCACAGCCCTGATGTGGCTCTTTGCGGTCGGCTGGGCTATAAGCAACATTATCTTATCTTGTGTGAGTGCTTCCCCTTCATTCACTGTGCTGTCTTTCTCAGTTTCTGTCTCCATTGTGTTGTGTGAGTGCTTCCCCTCATTCACTGTGCTGTCTTTGTGTCTCCATTGTGTTGTGTGAGTGCTTCCCCTTCATTCACTGTGCTTTGTCTTTCTGTCTCCATTGTTTTGTGTGAGTGTTTTCCCCTCATTCACTGTGCTGTCTTTCTGTCTCCATTGTTTTGTGTGAGTGCTTCTCCTTCATTCTCTGTGCTTTGTCTTTGTGTCTCCATTGTGTTGGCGGTCGGCTGGGCTATAAGCAACATTATCTTATCTTATCTCCATTGTGTTGTGTGAGTGCTTCCCTTCATTCACTGTGCTATCTTTTTGCCTCCATTGTTTTGTGTGAGTGCTTCCCCCTCATTCACTCCACAGTGTTTCTGTCTCCATTGTTTTGTGTGAGTGCTTCCCCTCATTCACTGTGCTGTCTTTCTGTCTCCATTGTTTTGTGTGAGTGCTTCCCCCTCATTCACTATGCTATCTTTTTGCCTCCATTGTTTTGTATGAGTGTTTCCCCTCATTCACTCCACTGTGTTTCTGTCTGCATTGTTTTGTGTGAGTGCTTCCATTCATTCACTCCACTGTGTTTCTGTCTCCATTGTTTTGTGTGAGTGCTACCCCCTCATTCATTCTGCTTTGTCATGTTATCTCCAGGGCTTTTTTTTCATTGTGTCATCAACTGTCTGCTTTTGTGTGAATGCTTGTCCCTCATCAGCTGTCTGCTTTTGTGTGAATGCTTCTCCCTCATTGACTGCTTTTGTGCGAGTGCTTCTCCCTTATTGACCTCGTTTTCACTTTCTTGTTCTATTTTCTTTTCTGTGTTTTTTGTGTTTCTCCCATATTTACTCTCTACTTTTTGTTTGCAGAGCTTTTTTTGCATTGTTTTGTGTGAGTGTTTCTCCCTTATTGACTCGCCACTTTTTCTTTCTGTTTCCAGAGCTTTTGTTTTCATTGTTTTGTGTGTTTCTCCCTTATTGACTCTCCACTTTTTCTTTCTGTTTCCAGAGCTTTTTTTTTTATTTTTTTAATTGTTTTGTGTGTTTCTCCCTTATTGACTCTCCACTTTTTCTGTTTCCAGAGCTTTTTTTTTTTTTAAATTGTTTTGTGTGTTTCTCCCTTATTGACTCTCCACTTTTTCTTTCTGTTTCCAGAGCTTTTTTTTTATTTTATTGTTTTGTGTGTTTCTCCCTTATTGACTCTCCACTTTTTCTTTCTGTTTCCAGAGCTTTTTTTCATTGCTTTGTGTGAGTGTTTCTCCCTTATTGACTCTCCATTTTTTCTTTCTCCTGGGCTTTTTTTCATTGCTTTGTGTGAGTGTTCTCCCTCACTGACTCTCCACTTTTTCTTTCTCTCTCCTGGGCTTTTTTTCCTTGCTTTGTGTGAGTGTTCCCCCTTATTGACTCTCCACCTTTTCTTTCTCTCTCCTGGGCTTTTTTCCATTGCTTTGTGTGAGTGTTTCTCCCTTATTGACTCTCCACTTTTTCTTTCTTCTGGGCATTTTTTCATTGCTTTGTGTGAGTGTTTCTCTCTCACTGACTCTCAGCATTCTGCTGCTTCTTTCTCTCTCCAGAGCTCTTTCCCGTTTTTTTTTTTCATTTTTTTTTCACTCTTTGAAATGTAAACAACCCAGATAGCAGTTGCAGCGCATTTTGTTTTGGTGTGGTTGTCTTTTTCTCTATTTTGTATTCACCTTCTTTGAGTGTCTGTCTGGGGTGTGGTTGTCTTTTTTCTGTTTTGTAATTGTATTCACCTTCTTTGAGTGTCTGTTTGGGGTGTGGTTGTCTTTTTTTTGTTTTGTATTCACCTTTTTAGTGTCTGTTTGGGGTGTGGTTGTCTTTTTTTTTTGTTTTGTATTCACCTTTTTAGTGTCTGTTTGGGGTGTGGTTGTCTTTTTTTTGGTTTTGTATTCACCTTTTTAGTGTCTGTCTGGGGTGTGGTTGTCTTTTTTTTTTTGTATTCACCTTTTTAGTGTCTGTTTGGGTGTGGTTGTCTTTTTTGTTTTGTATCACCTTTTTAGTGTGTTTGGGGTGGTTGTCTTGTTTTCTGTTTTGTATTCACCTTTTTAGTGTCTGTTTGGGGTGTGGTTGTCTTTTTTTTTTGTTTTTATTCACCTTTTTAGTGTCTGTTTGGGGTGTGGTTGTCTTTTTTTTCTGTTTTGTATTCACCTTTTTAGTGTCTGTTTGGGGTGTGGTTGTCTTTTTTTTGTTTTGTATTCACCTTCTTTGAGTGTCTGTTTGGGGTGTGGTTGTCTTTTTTTTTGTTTTGTATTCACCTTTTTAGTGTCTGTTTGGGGTGTGGTTGTCTTTTTTTTTGTTTTGTATTCACCTTTTTAGTGTCTGTTTGGGGTGTGGTTGTCTTTTTTTTCTGTTTTGTATTCACCTTCTTTGAGTGTCTGTTTGGGGTGTGGTTGTCTTTTGTTTTGTTTTGTATTCACCTTTTTAGTGTCTGTTTGGGGTGTGGTTGTCTTTTTTCTGTTTTGTATTCACCTTTTTAGTGTCTCTTTGGGGTGTGGTTGTCTTTTTTCTGTTTTGTATTCACCTTTTTAGTGTCTGTTTGTGCCTGGAGATGCCACATCCATACTTATGATGAGTTTGGTGTCCATGTTGTCACTGTCCACATGTTGATGGGGATCATCTTTTAATGAATGTGTGGGTCAACTCACTTTGGGGGAAGGGTGAGGGGTGTCACTGAATTGTACTGGCTCCATGACTAAACACTGTTCATTATCAGTGGGGTATATATCAGGACTTAAAACGTTCCACGTCTGGGCGGAATTCTGCGATTTCGGTTTGTCAAAAAAAAAAAAAAAAAAAAAACCCGAAAGGAGCAAGGCATCCATGATTGGCTTGCAAACGTTCATAACAACGGTGTGCAAGTTATGGCCCTGATTTTTCTTGGAAGAAGTTTCCGGTCAGACTTCTTGGAAAAAACAAAATGGTGGAGCACGCAGACATTGTTCAAGCGGGTCAGACTTTTGACGACTCTTCAATTAAAAACAAGTGGAAATGGGAGTGGACGCTTCAGAAAGTTGATGAAGAAGTCATTGGAGACTTTCTTCACAAAGTCACTGCACCAGGTGCAGCTTGATGCAAACTGTGCGCAAGGGAAGTGTGTTACGGGAGCATGCCCCGGACCCTCCTTGTTTCAGTGGTTTTTTCCTCTCCTGTTTTAAGCCCTGATATATATAGCAAGAGGGGGGGGGGGGTTCTGTGAAGGCTGGATCAGAACACAACCTGCTTATCACTAGGAAAGTGCTTCAGCATCAATGCAGTGTCTCCTCTGATGGGTGGTAACTCCCAGTTCATCAGAATTGCCAGAAGGTGGTTGTGTGATAAGTGTTAGAGCCACAGGGAAACTGTGACCTGCTAGTGGTAACTCCCAGTTCATCAGAATTGCCTGAAGGTGGTTGTGTGGATAAGTGTTAGAGCCACAGGGAAACAGTGACCTGCTAGTGGTAACTCCCAGTTCATCAGAATTGCCTGAAGGTGGTTTTGTGGGTAAGTGTTAGAGCCACAGGAAAACTGAAGAAGGAGCAGCAAACCAGCTAGAACAAGAGCCACAACACAAACTGCTGCCCCAGCCCCACTGTGACAGACCCACAACACACCACCTGCCAGCATCACCCCACTGTGACAGAGCTGTGTGTGTGTGTGGTGGGGGGGGGGGGGGGGATAGGTGCCTCATACCTGGCGTAGGAGGAAAAGTTCATGTGGCATACAGGCTTAATGCTTTTTCCTTTTTTTTTCGACATTTTTCTTTTTCTATTCATCCTAAGAGGGTCATGAATTATGTATCCAGTTAATGCCTCTTGCTAGAGGGTTGATGTGAGGAATGTGGGACAGAGTAGCGTGCGGCAGTGTGGCGTGTTTAGGGTTTGTTATCCTGCTCAGGGTTACATGGACAGGGTTGATGTGAGGAATGTGGGACAGAGTAGCGTGTGTCACAGTGTGGAGTGCTCGGGGTTTGTCATCCTGCGCAGGGTTACTTGGACAGAGATGAATAGGCAGGGCCAACATGGAGGTCTAGATACTACTTTGTCTTCTTAATGTGTACACCGAAAGCTTGTCATCTGTCATGCTGTGCGTTGTGTGTGTAGGCCCAATGGACGATTGGTTGGTCAGCTTAGCTTAATTATGTGAGAGGTCGTTCATACTTTACCTTGTGTACAGCTAGACTTTAATTAAGGAGGGGCTTTTCAATTCAGAGGTGGATGGATAATTAGACTTTTCAGTTGTGCTGTTACAAAAAGAAGTCTGGTCGATAAGTTATATACTTTCTGCAGCAGGTGGTCTTTTTTTCTTCTCACAGTAGATGTGCCCAGTGTTTCCAATGTTCATCGCTCTTGTTTTTCTTCTCACATTAGATGGCCCAGTGTTTCCAATGTTCATCGCTCTTGTTTTTCTTCTCACAGTAGATGTGCCCAGTGCTTCCAGTGTTCATCGTTCTGTTGTTTTTCTTCTCACTGTAGATGTGCCCAGTGCTTCCAATGTTCATCGCTCTTGTTGTTTTTCTTCTCACAGTAGATGTGCCCAGTGTTTCCAATGTTCATCGTTCCTGTTGTTTTTCTTCTCACCATAGATGTGCCCAGTGTTTCCAGTGTTCATCGCTCTTGTTGTTGTTGTTTTTTCTCACTGTAGATGTGCCCAGTGCTTCGAATGTTCATCGCTCTTGTTTTTCTTCTCACTGTAGATGTGCCCAGTGCTTCCAATGTTCATCGTTCCTGTTGTTGTTTTTTTTTCTCACTGTAGATGTGTGCAGTGCTTCCAATGTTCATCGCTCCTGTTGTTGTTGTTGTTTTTTTTCTCTCACTGTAGATGTGCGCAGTGCTTCCAATGTTCATCGTTCCTATTGTTTTTTTTTCTCACTGTAGATGTGCCCAGTGCTTCCAATTTTCATCGTTCCTATTGGGTTTTTTTCTCACTGTAGATGTGCTCAGTGCTTCCAATGTTCATTGCTCCAGTTTTTTTTTTTTTTTTCTCACACTGTAGATGTGCCCAGTGCTTCCAATGTTCATCGTTCCCGTTGTTTTTCTTCTCACCGTAGATGTGGCCAGTGCTTCCAATATTGATCGTTCCTGTTGTTGTTTTTCTTACTGTAGATGTGCCCAGTGCTTCCAGTGTTCATCGTTCCTGTTGTTGTTTTTCTTCTCACTGTAAATGTGCCCAGTGCTTCTGATGTTCATTGTTTCTGTTGTTTTTGTACTCCCAGTTCTTAAAGAACAGGGAGTACTTTAGAATGGGAACGAAGAAATGCTGTCTGTATGTGTGTGTGTGTGTGTGTGTGTGTGTCTGTCTGTCTGTCTGTCTGTGTGTCCGTGGTCAAATGTGTTCCACTCGCTCCAGACAAAACTACTGGGTTGATCTTTCTGAAAATTTGCAGGTATGTTCATTATGGGTCAAGGATGATGCCCGACGTTTTAGTTTACCGTTACAGCCATTACTAGCAGCTGTAACGGTCTGTAACGCTTTTTCTTCTTTATGAAAGATCTCAGAAAGTACTTGACCGATCTTTCTGAAAATTTGTAGATATGTTCATTATGGGTCACGAATAATGCCCGATGTTTTAGTTTACCGTTATAACCGTTACTAACGGCTGTAACGGCCTGTAACGGTTTTTCTTCTTTATGGAATATCTCAGAAAGTACTTGGCCGACCTTTATGAAAATTAGCAGGTATGTTCATTATGGGTCACGGATGATGCCTGATGTTTTAGTTTGCCCCGTTATAGCCGTTACTAACGGTTGTAACGACCTGTAACGGTTTTTCTTCTTTATGGAATATCTCAGAAAATACTTGGCCAATTTATAAGCGGTTTGGGTGATCTTGTGACAAATCGGATCCTCTGTCCATATGTAAGTGATGTAATGCTGAAAATGGTTTAAACAACCGTTAAAAACCGTTATTCTGCTGTTATTTCTTATATATAGGTGGATTTTAATGAAATTTGGTATATAGAAAGGTTATCACACACAAATGGCACTTCTATATAGTGTTTTAAAATTTGACCGTTAAAAACCGTTATTTTTGACATATTGTCCGATTTGGATGAAATTTGATATGTACACAAGCTTTAGCCCAGTGAGGATAAAATACCGGTTTCAAAAGTGCATATCGGTTACATAACCGTTAAACCGTTATTTTGCCGTTATTTTTTATATATTGGTGGGTTTTAATGAAATTTTGTATATAAAGGTTATCACACACAAATGGCACTTCCATGTAGTGTTTCAAAATCTGGTCGTTAAAAACCGTTATTCTTGACATATTGTCCGATTTGGATGATATTTAGTATGTACACAGGCTTTAGCCCAGTGAGGACTAAAATACCGGTTTCAAAAGTGTATATATATCGGTTATATAACCGATAAACCATTATTTTGCCGTTATTTTTTTTTATATATTGGTGGATTTTAATGCAATTTTGTATATAGAAAGGTCACCACACACAAATGGTACTTCCATGCAGTGTTTCAAAATCTGACCGTTAAAAACCGTTATTCTTGACATATTGTCCGATTTTAATGAAATTTGGTATGTACACAAGCTTTAGCCCAGTGAGGACTAAAATACCAGTTTCAAAAGTGTACATCGGTTAAATAACCGTTAAAACCGTTATTTTGCCTTTATTTCTTATCTTACAAAGCACTTGGCCGATTTATAAGCGGTTTGGAAAACTGGGAGTACGTTTATATGCTTCGTATCTTGTTAATATTTTAGATGAGCCTAGTGCTTCCACTGTTCATCATTTCTGTTGTTTTCTTTTCACTGTAGATGTGCCCAGTGCTTCCACTGTTCATCATTTCTGTTGTTTTCTTTTCACTGTAGATGTGCCCAGTGCTTCCACTGTTCATCATTTCTGTTGTTTTCTTTTCACTGTAGATGTGCCCAGTGCTTCGATCCACTGTTCATCATTTCTGTTGTTTTCTTCTCACTGTGGATGTGCCCAGTGCTTCCACTGTTCATCATTTCTGTTGTTTTCTTCTCACTGTAGATGTGCCCAGTGCTTTCACTGTTCATCATTTCTGTTGTTTTCTTTTCACTGTAGATGTGCCCAGTGCTTCCACTGTTCATCATTTATGTTGTTTTCTTTTTACTGTAGATGTGCCCAGTGCTTCCACTGTTCATCATTTCTGTTGTTTTCTTTTCACTGTAGATGTGCCCAGTGCTTCCACTGTTCATCATTTATGTTGTTTTCTTCTCACTGTGGATGTGCCCAGTGCTTCCACTGTTCATCATTTCTGTTGTTTTCTTCTCACTGTAGATGTGCCCAGTGCTTTCACTGTTCATCATTTCTGTTGTTTTCTTTTCACTGTAGATGTGCCCAGTGCTTCCACTGTTCATCATTTCTGTTGTTTTCTTTTCACTGTAGATGAGCCCAGTGCTTCCACTGTTCATCATTTTCTGTTGTTTTATTTTCACTGTAGATGTGCCCAGTGCTTTCAATGTTCATCATTTCTGTTGTTTTCTTCTCGCTGTAGATGTGCCAGTGCTTCAACTGTTCATTGTTCCTGTGGTTGTTTTCTACTCACTGTAGATGTGCCCATTGTTTCCAATGTTCATCGTTCCTGTTGTTTTTCTCACTGTAGATGTGCCCAGTGCTTCCACTGTTCATTGTTCCTGTGGTTGTTTTCTACTCACTGTAGATGTGCCCATTGTTTCCAGTGTTCATCGTGCCTGTTGTTTTCTCACTGTAGATGTGTCCAGTGCTTCAGTGTTCATCCTTTCTGTTGTTTTTATTTTCACTGTAGTTGTGCCCAGTGCTTCCAATATTCGTTGTTCTGTTGTTGTTTTTCTCACAGTAGATGTGCCAGTGCTTACAATATTCATCATTCCTGTTATTTTTCTCACTGTAGATGTGCCAGTGCTTCCAATATCCATTGTTCCTGTTGTTGTTTTTCTCACTGTAGATGTGCTAGATGGGCATATTGTTTCCAGTGTCCCTCCGGGGGTTGCGACCTTGTCGTGGTCGGAGGGCTTGCGCGGTCAGTGATCCTTAGGCTTTGCTGGCGGGGGCATCAATACTTGGAGATAGGCTGGTTTTTTTCAAAGCTTCTAGGTCTGAAAAGCCAAGATGCTGTCTGGCCTAAGCATAACGTGGTAAGGAGTTGATGCCCCTGGTAGGGCTTCCCATGTCGGATAGGCTAAGGGTGAGGATCCTGACTAAGAGTAACCCGCCTTTCTCCTTTTCTTGTTTTCTGCCTTCCTTATTTGGCCCTTTTCTATCTTCGTCTCCCCTTCAAGTCTTCTTTTCCACACTCCTTTTCTCTCTGTGGTCTCCTTAAGATCCGCCGCGTTTGCCGTGCGGTGCGACCTGTGTCGGAGGGGAATGAGATCCTGGTGATTGAGAGGGCCAGCGCTCTCAACACATCACTTTGGCTCGGACCCTCTCCTAGACAGGGAGTACACTTTGGCCCGGGTGTACTAATCGGCTCCCCTTCTTGGGGCTGGGTCAAGACAGACAGTCCCCCTACTGGCCAAGTAAACCCCTGCAGTGCTCAGCTCTCTGTTCCCGGGAGTTGAGCATGATCAGGGGGGGATAGGGTTGGTGGCTTCTGTTTGTCGTATGTCTCTCCCGAAGCCTGGAAGGGGTCAAGACATTGGTTTCTTGGCCCTGGCCCCTTAGTTGGACTCCAAGGTGGGTGGGTAAGGGAGGGATGAAACACAATAAACTCAATATGGCTTTCTCAAAAAATATCCCCCCCAAAAAAGAAGAGGAAGGCAGCATCCCCTATTTCAGGGGATTTCAATTCTGACAGTGATTCAGATACTGAGGTACGACAGAAGACAGGTTTCTGGGCTTCCTGGCTCGTGATGGAAGGGACGGAGCAGGAAAGACCCCTTTCAGCTCTGAGCCCTTTTGCTATCCAAAAGGGCTTTCAAGGTATAGCAGGTGACCTCGGTCCATCAAGAGGTTGAGAAATGGCTCGTTTTTAATTCAATGTAAATCACAAAAACAATCTGAACAGCTGCAGAAGGCAACAAAACTAGTGGACAGGGAGATCAGGGTAACTCCCACAAACAGTTAAATTCATCGAAAGGCGTGATTCGCTGCCGAGAGTTAGCAGGAGTCTCGGAGGCAGAGATCAAAACGGAACTGGCGTCCAGGGTGTGACGGAGGTGCGCAGGGTGACAGTTAAAAAAGGTGCGGAAAGAGTGGCTACCAACACCCTCTTTCTGACATTCTGCAACCCTGTGCTGCCTCTGGTCATCAAAGTTGGCTACCTGAACGTCCGTGTTCAGTTATATGTTCCGTCCCCATTGAGGTGCTTCCGATGCCAGAGGTTTGGCCATGTCAGAGACCGCTGTTCTGGGCAGGAGGTGTGCGGTGTTTGCTGCAAGGCAACCCATGATGGGCCGTGTAAAGATCCGGCACATTGTGCTAACTGCGATGGCGACCATCCCTCCTCTTCACGAAACTGCCCTCTTTGGATTCAGGAATCCACTATACAACGAATTAAAACTGAAAAGAAAATCTCCTTTTTTGAGGCCCGCAAACAGGTTGTGGGCAGTCGGACGCCCACAGCATCTTCATATGCTTCGGCCGTAAAGAAAGTTCCCACTCGGTCAGTCTGCTGCCAGACTGATGAATTCATGTTTTCAAAGACATTGCAAGTAAGATCTGTCAATTCAGGTGGTAGCAGGTCCACCACCTCCCAACCCAAAGTGAATGCCCCTGGTGGAGGCAAAAAATCCGCCACCCCTCAGACTGCCCAGCAGTCTACAACATCTGCTGCTGGGCAGATTAAAAAACCAGCACCCCTACCTCGAACTCCTCTGTCCAGTGCCCGTGCGGGCAAGGGAGTTCAATCCAGTGTGGAGATGGTGGAGATGAGGAAGAAGCCTCCACCGTCTCCCAAATCCAGACCTTCTTCGCCTGTTGGCAAGTCTGCCAGCAGGTCTGAAGACCAACATAGTCCAGTACAAATCTCAAATAAATTTACACCTTTAGCAACAGACGTTGAAGAGGAGATGACCTGATCTCTCTCCTTTTCGCCCTCTGCACCATGGATAGTACAATATTCCATTGGAATATCCGTGGACTAAATTCCAACTTCGAGGAGCTGCAGCTTTTGTGTCAATCTATAAAACCTTCCGTCGTGGCTCTTCAGGAAACTCAAATTCAAAGCCAGAAGACCTTTACTCTTTCTGGCTTTAATATTCTTTCAAAACCTGCACAACCATCCACGTTGGGACTGTCGGGCGGTGTTGCCCTTCTCCTACATAAAACTTTGTTGTATAGTCTGTCGCTCTGTCTACCTCCCTTCAGGCTGTAGCTGCGAGAGTCACTCTCCACAAGACTGTGACAATCTGTTCCCTTTATCTCCCACCTTCTGTCCCGGTTTGTCGTCAGGACCTTGTCAGTCTGATAGGAGAACTTCCTCGACCTTTTTTGCTGTTGGGTGACTTTAACGGTCACAATCCTCTTTGGGGTAGTGTCAGTACGTCATCCAGAGGTCTGCTAATTGAGGATGTCCTTTCGGATTTGGATTTGTGTTGTCTGAACGACGGATCTGCAACTTACATCCACTCTTCCACAGGTTCACTTTCGTGTTTAGATTTGTCGGTTTGTGACCCCTCGCTGGTCCTGGACTATGAGTGGTCTGTCCATGACGATCTGCACGGAAGTGACCATTTCCCTGTCCTTCTACAACCTGTAATAACTGAACACGTCTCTGTCTCTCAACATCTAAATTATAAGAAAGCAAACTGGGATCTATTTGCAGCCACTATTTCTAAAGAATTCCAGGACACTGATTTTCTTCAGAGTCCGGACCCAGCTGAATCTCTGACTAACACTGTTATCAAATGTGCTAAAGCCTGTATTCCAGTGTCTTCCGATAAACTTCAAATGCCAAAAACACCCTGGTTCGATTCAGACTGTCAACAAATTTCCAAAGTTCGAAAACGGGCTCAGCGTCGGGTATACCAACGACCTTCGGGTCCCAACGCTCGAGCCCATCAGAAACTCCGTGCTAAATCGAGATACACTTTTAAAATCAGTAAACGTCGGTCCTGGAGAAGCTTCTGCTCCAGGCTGACATCAAAAACTTCTAAGAAAAAAGTTTGGAACATCATTAGAAAAATTAAAGGGAAGAACACCAACCCCTCCATTCATCACTTGAAACTTGCTGATGCTCTGATCACTGACAAAAAAGCTGTTGCCAATCTGTTGGCCTCCACCATCCAACAGAACTCCTCATCTTCAAATAAATCTGCAGCCTTTTTAACCCTCTTTTGCATGCACTTACCTTAGCTTAGTTACGCCGAAAAACCGTCGGCAAGGTAAGTAACCCCGTAATTTGAACATGGTTACCCAATTAAAAAATTAAATTTTAAAAAGAGAGGAAAGGAAATAGCAAATGAAAAAAATTTTTTAAAAGTCCTACGAATATTTATGTTCTACATCAAAAAGTTTGAAAAATATCAATGACCTTTTACTGGGGGGGAAAAAAAAAAAAAAAAATCTTTTTCAGAACTTTTTTCCGAATCATACCGGGGAACATATCCCAGTCGAAATCTAGGACTCAAAGTTCTTCCCCAGCACTTCACAAAGTGTTATGCCCTAAACCCTGCAAATCACAGTATCTTTTCATTGATCTCTTTTTAAGAACGGCAGAAACAATGTTAGGATGGCAAAACGCTTTCGACCAAAAAAAACTTTAAAATTCGAAACTCGAGAATACGGCAGTTCGACTCGGGGTTTTTTTTGCAAAGGGGAAGTAAAGGGCCCAAAGGAAAGAAGGAAGTCCGTTCTCGCGAGATTTCCTTTTTCTACAAAATTTTGGCGGCCCCCTTGTTGCCACGTGTTTTTCCCGGGGCTGGCGGCGCTCACTTTTGGCTTGTGTTTTCCGGTTGGGCGCTAGCGGGCGCCCCGCTGTCAAGAGGGTTTAAAAAAAACCAAAGCGATTAGAGAAAAATCTTATGCAATTTCACTCAAAAACTTAAACCTATAATCTTCCTTTTTCAATGTACTAAAGTAGTTTTGCAAACCTGCATGCCCCTTGCCCCGGGTTGGATGACATTCATTATCAGGTTGTAAAAATTTTTTCCAAAAAGCTGTTTCAGCCCTTTTCTCAAAGTCTATAACCATACTGGCCACAGGGTCCTTTCGCCTCCTGGCGGAAAGCCCTGATCATTCCCTTCCCAAACCCAGGAAAGGACCTTACCAACCCTTCCAACTTCGCCCAATCGCTCTGACCAGCCCCTTTTAAGCGAGGGAAAAAGATGGAACTCCCGTCTGTGTGGAAGCTGGGAAACCCATGGTCTTTGGCCAGTGAACAGTGCGGTTTTCCCAATACCACCGACGGTTTTTCCACTAATCCGTCTGGAAACCCCCATCCCAAAGCCTTTGTTAACAAGAGCATGTGGTTTTCTACTTTTTCGGCCCCGAAAAGGCGTACGACACCACGTGGGGAAAACAGGGTGGGTCCTATGGCCTGCCAGACTTGGTTTTTAGGGGGCACCTGCCCCTGTTCATTCGAAATTTTTTAGCCCATCGACAGTTTCCAGGGGTGTTGGCACCCCACCTCTGCATCCATGGGCAGGAGTTTGGGTGTTTCCCCAGGGGAGATCCTTTTCCCGCCTTTTCAGCATTAAAATAAATGCCCCCTTGTCCAAACGGTAAGCCTGGGGACCGAGTCTCTCTTTTGTTTACGCTTCGCGTTATGCATTGGGCTTCTTACCCGCGCCAGCGTCGATCCAACTTTGGGTCAACAAATCCAACATGGGCTGAGGAAAGCGGGGTTTACCCTTTTCCCACCAAAACTCGTTTTTCATTTTACATTTTTGTCAATTCTTTGCTGATCCCGAAATTGTCTAGCAAATCTACCCTTCCAGTTTAAAAGAAGCCAAAATTCCGGGGTTATTTTTGATCAAAAAACCCAAATTTTTAGCCCATCAAAAACTAAAAAATTCTTGCCGAAAGCCTGAATATTTGCAGGGGGTTGCCACCCGACTGGGGCGCTGAAAGAAAACTTTGCTGCATTACAGAGCCTTTGGGCCTGTTCCAAACTGGACTACGGTTGTGCTGCCTACGGCTCCGCAAGATCGTCTTACCTCAAACTCTTGGACCCTATCCACCATCAAGGGCTTCGTCTCTGTCTTGGAGCATTCCGCACCACCCCTGTGTACAGCCTGTACGCAGAGGCAGGTGAACCCTCACTGTCCAACCGCAGGCTGAAAATGTCTCTGAATTATTATATCCGACTGTTCTCAGAACCGCAGAATCCTGCCTATGACTGTGTCTTTGACCCTCCGTTCCAAAGTAAGTTTGAAAACACCGAAATGTATTCCGCCGTTTGGTCTTCGTATGCAGCCTCACGTGTGGAATGCAGGTCTAGACCTAGGAGTTGTGTCCGATTTTTCCAAGTTTCCGGATCAACCTCCGTGGACCTTTTTCACACCAGAGATTCGTTTCGATCTTGCAGCTTTTCGCAAAGAGTCTACCAGCTCTCTGGCGTACAAGGTATTGTATGCTGACCTCTGTTCGAAATTCCCATCCTGTCAAAACGTTTTCACTGACGGTTCCAAGTCTGAAGATGGAGTGGCCTGTGCAGCCTACTGCCCTGGGGCTCCTTCTCAGATACTGTTGGAACAATATCCATTCAGATGCTTCTGTCTATTCTGCTGAACTTTCTGCTCTGGTACTGGCTTTGAAGATAATCTCACATTCTTCAAAGAGGGACTTTCTGGTTCTGTCGGATTCGCTGTCAGCTTTGGAGGCCATAGCTGGCCGCAACCTTCAGCATCCAGAACTTTTACTTTTTTGGAACTTTTTAGCAAGTTGAAGGCGGACGGTTACAACATTACTCTTGCTTGGGTTCCTGGTCATGTTGGCATCGGCGGAACGAAATGGTTGATCGTTTAGCCAAGAACGCCACAAGAGAGAAAACTGTCCAACACTTATATCCCTGCTCGGATGTGAAACCCAAAATTAACGATTATGTGAGAGACCTCTGGCAGCAGGATTGGAACACACAGACGAATAACAAACTCTTTCAGATCCGTCCAAACCTTAAGGACTTCCTCTACGTCGGGGGGTCGAAAAGAAGAAACGGTTCTGTGCCGGCTGCACACAGGCCATTCGTATTTTACCCATTCTTACCTTTTAAAGAGTGAAGAAGCTCCGTGGTGCATTCCATGTCATGCGCCACTCACAATGAAACATGTTCTTTTAGAGTGTTGGGACTTGCACGATGTGAGACACAAACATTTTACAGCGGAGTCCATGAAGATCCTGTTCAGGGATGTCCCGCCTGACGTGATCCTTGAGTTTTTGAGAGAGATTAACATTTTTCATCTGATTTAAGATTTTACGGCAGAAAGATTTTTAACAAAGTTTCTGGTGCGTTTGTAGACGATGTCATTTAACGAGATGTGTGAAAGTTGGGTTTTTTTTTTTTGTTGTTTTTTGTTTTGTTTTGTTTTTTTAAATGACTGGTGAGTTGATTTTAACGTGGTGACAGCCCTGATGTGGCCCTTTGCGGTCGGCTGGGCTATAAGCAACATTATCTTATCTGTTTCCAGTGTTCATCATTCCTGTTCTTGTTTTTCTCACAGTAGATGTGCCCAGTGCTTACAATATTCATCGTTTCTGTTGTTTTTTTCACTGTAGATGTGCCCAGTGCTTCCAATATTCATCGTTGTTGTTGTTGTTTTTCTCACTGTAGATGTGCCCAGTGCTTCCAGCCATTCCCAGAAGGGACCTTCTATGAGTTTGAGGGCCGCAAATACTGCGAACATGACTTTCGAGTTCTCTTCGCTCCCAGCTGTGGGAAATGTGGTAAGTTATGCAGAGGTTTATGACTGAAGCAGGCCGTGTGTGGATGTGATTGGGGAAATGCTGACACAAAGAGGAAACATTATCTGTCGGATTATTATTGTTGATGTTCACTGCACAGTCAAACAGAAACTGGATTTTTTGTTATTGCTCCTTTAATTTGGGGCAAGGACCCGAGTCATGCAGTCAGCTTCTCATCTACCCTGTCCTGACTACTCCTGCCTCCCCTCTCCACCCAGTTATTTTGTTGATGCACAAGTTTTCAAGACACTAGCCTTATTCTATAGAAATCATGAGTAGTTGTGATGAGGACTTATGTCAAGGGATTTGGTGTCTATTTTCATACGTTAATTAGAATTAGTATTTTATCATGTTTTTCTGAAATATATCGCTTTGGACTCTTGCGAGGTAAAGCGCTCTATAAATATCCTTTTACATTACATTAGATTACATAGTTCCCCCCCTTTCTGTCAATGAGGTGTTTTGTATTGCTGAGCTGTTAACTGTAAAGCTTTTCAGTCCATCAGTTTGTCCTAACAAGTTTGTTTACTTCATGTATGTTGTCATGGCGAGTTCTGTGTTTCTTTGACAGTTCGTGCAGTTGATGTATGTATGTTGTCATGGTGAGTCCTGTGTTCCCTGACAATTGGTTCAGCTTGTTTATGTTCACATGGTGAATCCTTTGTTGTTGGCAATAGAGTGCATCAGTGGCAAGGTCATCAAGTCATGAATGTTGTTTCATCAATGTCGAGGTCATAAAGTCATGAATGTTGTGTTACAGGGGAATTCATCAGTGGCAGGGTCATCAAGGTCATGAATGTTGTGTTACAAGGGAGTTCATCAGTGTCAAGGTCATCAAGGTCATGAGTGTTGTGTTACAGGAGAGTTCATCAGTGGCAGGGTCATCAAGGCCATGAATGCCTCGTGGCACCCTCAGTGCTTTCTCTGCCAGCTCTGTGGAATCTGCATGGCCGACTCTGGCTTTGTGAAAAATGCAGGACGGTGAGATCTCTCCTCTATCAATTCTTCTTTTTTTTTCTGTTTTCTGTCTACATTTGAGCTAGATTCAAGATGATTTAACTTTTTCATTTTATACCTGGATCCATATTCATGTCAACCTGTTAAACCTTTACTGAACACTAAGAACTGTTAAAATGGTGGAATGGTAGTCTGGAGTTCATAACGATCGAAACCTGACCCTCATACCACCTGTTACCCCCACCAGCATGGAGTCAGTGCTGATGCCCACAGTGGGTTTGTGTGTCATTGATTCACACACTTTTTGTGATGACATTGTGTCATCCTGCACAGTACAGGGAGCGCAATACCGATCACAGTGAGAGTTCTTGCATGCACATATCCATGAATCCATAGATTCAGGCTACATGTTTGGTATAAAAGATTGTGTGTGTGTCTGTGTCTGTGTGCGTGCTTTAAATCGTCACTTCTGGAAAGGACATGGGATTTTTTGTATTGATTCCAAATTGCTTTAGTGTCACTTTTGCAGAATTTGGTTTAAATGTTGACTGGCATAAATGATGTGGAATTTGGTAGGAATTAAATTTTGATGTGCATAGATAGTGTTGAATCTGGTATGAATTAAATGATTGATGTGAATAGTTTGAGATTAGGTATGAATTGGATGTTGATTGATATAGATGGCAAGGGATTTAGTATGTTGATTGATATAGATGGCAAGGGATTTAGTGTCAGTCAGATGATAGATATAAATGACTAGGGATTTGGTACAAATTAATTGTCAGTAGATGTAAAAGGTGAAAAGTTTTGTTCGACTTCCTTATAAATACAGAGCTTACTCTAGAGCGTGGGATTTGTACAATCCCCCGAAAATCTGTTCCTTCCCGCAATTATGGAGTCTTAACGCGGGCAGACTCCCGCACAGTTGCAGGACTGCCCGCCCTGTTCACTGATCGTTGCGGGCGCTCGTTTGTCGTCTGCTTGAAAAACTGAAACTAGAACTGAGCAGGATGCGAACGATTTCTTGATATTTCATTGGCTGTTTAGTGTAAATCAACCAATCGGCGGCGTTCATCTCCTCCTTCTCGATCACCAACGAGAAGTTGCGAGAGTTTAAGACGCCATATTGGATATTTTCCAAAATGAAGCGTGCACCCACCCTATTTGACTTTGACTTTCGTGGAAGAAAAGTGAAATATGATATGAGGGGGGACTACCCCCTTTTGAAAAATCCTAGATTAAGCTCTGTAAATAAAAGATTGATATGAATGTGAGGGAATTGGCATGAGTTAAAAGAATGGTCATCTAAAGCAAGGGATTTGGTACAAATCAAATTACTTACATCAACAACGAGGGGTTTAGTATGAAATGAATAATTGATGACGTGATGTGGATTTGGTATGAATCAACACAGGAGTTGGTGTGAATGAAAAGCTGATTTATGTTAATGGCAAGGGATTGGATATGAATTGAAATATGGATGTAAGTGATGTTAGGTGTACATGGCATGAAATGAGGTCTGACTGAAATGACTGTGTCAGGGGGGGGGGGGGGAAGTTAAGTGTACATGGCATGAAATGACTGGTGTCAAGGGGGGACGTTAAGTGTACATGGCATGAAATGACTAGTGTCAGGGGGGGACGTTAAGTGTACATGGCATGAAATGACTGGTGTCAGGGGGGGGGGGGGGGGGGGACGTTAAGTGTACATGGCATGAAATAACTAGTGTCAGGGGGGGGACGTTAAGTGTACATGGCATGAAATGACTAGTGTCAGGGGGGGACGTTAAGTGTACATGGCATGAAATGACTAGTGTCAGGGGGGGGGGGGGGGATGTTAAGTGTACATGGCATGAAATGACTAATGTCAGGGGGGAACATTAGGTGTCCTTGGCATGAAATGACTGGTGTCAGGGGGGACATTAGGTGTACATGGCATGAAATGACTGGTGTCAGTGGGGAAACTTAGTTGTACATGGCATGAAATGACTGGTGTCAGGGGGGAACATTAGGTGTACATGGCATGAAATGACTGGTGTCAGTGGGGAACATTAGTTGTACATGGCATGAAATGACTGGTGTCAGGGGGGAACATTAGGTGTACATGGCATGAAATGACTGGTGTCAGTGGGGAACATTAGTTGTACATGGCATGAAATGACTGGTGTCAGTGGGGAAACATTAGGTGTACATGGCATGAAATGACTGGTGTCAGTGGGGAACATTAGTTGTACATGGCATGAAATGACTGGTGTCAGGGGGGAACATTGGTGAACATGGCATGAAATGACTGGTGTCAGGGGGGAACATTAGGTGTACATGGCATGAAATGACGGGTGTCAGGGGGGACTTAGGTGTACATGGCATGAAATGACTGGTGTCAGCGGGGAACATTAGGTGTACATGACATGAAATGACTGGTGTCAGGGGGAAACATTAGGTGTACATGGTATGAAATGACTGGTGTCAGCGGGGAACATTAGGTGTACATGGCATGAAATGACTGGTGTCAGGGGGAAACATTAGGTGTACATGGCATGAAATGACTGGTGTCAGGGGAAACATTAGGTGTACATGGCATGAAATGACTGGTGTCAGCGGGGAACATTAGGTGTACATGGCATGAAAATGACTGGTGTCAGCGGGGGAACATTAGGTGTACATGGCATGAAATGACTGGTGTCAGCGGGGAACATTAGGTGTACATGGCATGAATGACTGGTGTCAGGGGGGAACATTAGGTGTACATGGCATGAAATGACGGGTGTCAGGGGGAACATTAGGTGTACATGGCATGAAATGACTGGTGTCAGGGGGAAACATTAGGTGTACATGGCATGAAATGACTGGTGTCAGGGGTGAACATTAGGTGTACATGGCATGAAATGACTGATGTCAGGGGGGAACATTAGGTGTACATGGCATGAAATGACTGGTGTCAGGGGGGGACATTAGGTGTACATGGCATGAAATGACTGGTGTCAGGGGGGACATTAGGTGTACATGGCATGAAATGACTGGTGTCAGGGGAACATTAGGTGTACATGGCGTAAAATGACTGTTATCAGGGGAAACATTAGGTGTACATGGCATGAAATGACTGGTGTCAGGGGGGAACATTAGGTGTTAATGGCATGAAATGACTGGTGTCAGGGGGGACATTAGTGTACATGGCATGAAATGACTGGTGTCAGGGGGGAACATTAGGTGTACATGGCATGAAATGACTGGTGTCAGGGGGGAACTTCAGGTGTACATGGCATGAAATGACTGGTGTCAGGGGGGACATTAGGTGTACATGGCATGAAATGACTAGTGTCAGGGGGGGGGACGTTCAGTGTACATGGCATGAAATGACTGGTGTCAGGGGGGAACATCAGGTGTACATGGTATGAAATGACTGGTGTCAGGGGAGAACATTAGGTGTAACATGACATGAAATGAGTTCTGACTGAAATGACTGGTGTCAGGTGAGGGGTGGGGTGGGGTAGGGGGGACGTTAGTTGTAGGTGTCATGAAATGAGTTCTGACTGAAGTGACTGGTGTCAGGTGAGGGTGGTGGGGGTGGGGGTGGGGACGTTAGGTGTAGGTGTCATGAAATGAGTTCTGACTGAAGTGACTGGTGTCAGGTGAGGGGGGGTGGGGGTGTGGGGGACGTTGGTTGTAGGTGTCATGAAATGAGTTCTGACTGAAATGACTGGTGTCAGGTGAGGGGGGGGGGGGGGGGGACGTTGGTTGTAGGTGTCATGAAATGAGTTCTGACTGAAGTGACTGGTGTCAGGTGAGGGGGGGTGGGGGGACGTTAGGGGTAGGTGTCATGAAATGAGTTATGACTGAAATGACTGGTGTCAGGGGAGGGGGTTGCGATAGCGTGAACTTCCCTTCTGCTTCGTTCGCCTTGGCTTGTGCACGCGATTGTTACAACTTGTGAGTCATCGAATTGGTTAATCAGTGGCGGCGGGCGCCACAGTCTGAATAAGTCAGCCTGTCGACTGAGTAACTGTTCAGTGACGTGGGCCACAAGGCGAGCCTATCAGTGTTTACACAGCTTCTCGGCTTACTGTACTTTCGCGGGCACACGCTGTCCTGAATTTGACGGCAGGCAATCGCGCGCGAAGCTTGTGGTGTGCTCAGCTTTGATCACTGACCGCGGCACGTTTTAGGGTTTGCCTGATTTTGTAGTGCGTCCCGCAGGACTCGCTACACGTTTTGTTAGTGCGTCCTTTTCGCTCATAGTGCGTCATAGACGCACATATGTGCGTCATTGGGAGCCCTGATGAGTACTGACTGAAGTGACTGGTGTCAGGTGAGGGGGGTGGGGTGGGGGGGACGTTAGGTGTAGGTGTCATGAAATGAGTACTGACTGAAGTAACTGGTGTCAGGTGAGGGGGGTGGGGGGGGGACGTTAGGTGTAGGTGTCATGAAATGAGTTCTGACTGAAATGACTGGTGTCAGGGGAGGAGGTGTGGGGTGGGGGGACGTTGGTTGTAGGTGTCATGAAATGAGTTCTGACTGAAGTGACTGGTGTCAGGGGAGGGGGGGGTGGGGGGGAGGACGTTAGGTGTAGGTGTCATGAAATGAGTTCTGACTGAAGTGACTGGTGTCAGGGGAGGGGTTGGGGGTGGGGGGGGGGGGTGGGGGGGACGTTAGGTGTAGGTGTCATGAAATGAGTTATGACTGAAGTAACTGGTGTCAGGGGAGGGGGGGGGGGACGTTAGGGGTAGGTGTCATGAAATGAGTTCTGACTGAAGTGACTGGTGTCAGGTGAGGGGGGTGGGGGTGGGGGGGACGTTAGGTGTAGGTGTCATGAAATGAGTTCTGACTGAAGTGACTGGTGTCAGGTGAAGAGGGGGCGACGTTAGGTGTAGGTGTCATGAAATGAGTTCTGACTGAAATGACTGGTGTCAGGGGAGGGGGTTGGGGTGGGGGGGGACGTTGGTTGTAGGTGTCATGAAATGAGTTCTGACTGAAGTGACTGGTGTCAGGGGAGGGGGGGTGGGGGGGGGGGGGACGTTAGGTGTAGGTGTCATGAAATGAGTTCTGACTGAAGTGACTGGTGTCAGGTGAAGAGGGGGCGACATTAGGTGTAGGTGTCATGAAATGAGTACTGACTGAAGTGATGGTGTCAGGTGAGGGAGGGTGGGGGTGGGTGGGACGTTAGGTGTAGGTGTCATGAAATGAGTTCTGACTGAAGTGACTGGTGTCAGGGGAGGGGGTTGGGGGGGGGGGGACGTTGGTTGTAGGTGTCATGAAATGAGTTCTGACTGAAGTGACTGGTGTCAGGGGAGGGGGTTGGGGGTGGGGGGGGGGGACGTTAGGTGTAGGTGTCATGAATGAGTACTGACTGAAGTGACTGGTGTCAGGGGAGGGGGTTGGGGGTGGGGGGGGAGTTGGTTGTAGGTGTCATGAAATGAGTTCTGACTGAAGTGACTGGTGTCAGGTGAGGGGGGTGGGTGGGGTGGGGGACGTTAGGTGTAGGTGTCATGAAATGAGTTCTGACTGAAGTGACTGGTGACAGGTGAGAGGGGGTGGGGGGGGGGGGGGACGTTAGGTGTAGGTGTCATGAAATGAGTTCTGACTGAAGTGACTGGTGTCAGGGGAGGGGGGGGGATGTTGGTTGTAGGTGTCATGAAATGAGTTCTGACTGAAGTGACTGGTGTCAGGTGAGGGTGGGTGGGGTGGGGGACGTTAGGTGTAGGTGTCATGAAATGAGTACTGACTGAAGTGACTGGTGTCAGGTGAAGAGGGGGCGACGTTAGGTGTCATGAAATGAGTTCTGACTGAAATGACTGGTGTCAGGGGAGGGGGTTGGGGTGGGGGGGGACGTTAGGTGTAGGTGTCATGAAATGAGTACTGACTGAAGTAACTGGTGTCAGGTGAGGGGGTGGGGGGGGGGGACGTTAGGTGTAGGTGTCATGAAATGAGTACTGACTGAA
>CM031613.1:83453786-83469485 GCA_018398815.1 Conus ventricosus | reverse complement strand
ACTGAAGCTGCCCCACAGAGCTGGAGAGAGGGCTTACCTGACTTTGTCAGGCCCCTTTTGGAATATGCCAGCTCTGTGTGGGACCCCCATACACAGAGGAATGTGGACAGAATAGAAGTAATACAGAGAAGGGCGGCTCGCTTCGTATTGAACCGCTACCACAATACCTCAAGTGTAAATAGCATGATTTCTCGACTGGGATGGCTCTCCCTTCAGCGACGCCGGCAGATGGCACGCCTGATGATGCTGTATAAGATCCAAAATAACATGGTTGCAGTCAGCCACAGCAAATTACATCCAGCTCCGGTCCGCCAAAGAAGAGTACATGACAAACAGTACTCTGCCATCCAGTGCCGCACACAGTATCGGCAGAACTCATACTTTCCTAGAACAATTAGAGATTGGAATGAGTTGTCAGCAGAGTCTGTGACCGCCCCCACTCTTGACACCTTCCAGTCAAGGGTGCAACTGCTGCTCTGAATTTTTTTTTTTTTTTTTTCTCCTCCTCTTCGTCGGGCGAGCCCCACCCTGAAAGTGTCAAAAAAATCAAATTGTTGATTGTGGACACTCAAAGGAAGAAGAAGAAGGATCTGGTGTTGGTGGGCGTGTAGGTGGGCGCCTACTGGTGATGATTCCCATTTGTGTTCTGTCAAGAGTTTTCGAAGGTTTTTCTCGGTTTCCCCGACATAGTTTTCTTCACAGTCACGACAGTCTATTTGGTAGATCACTCCAGACTTGTCCAGTTTGTCAGTTTTGTCCTTGGAGGCGACCAGCTGGCTGCGGATGGTGTTGATAGGTTTGGGATGTACGGAGACACCCGTTTTCCTGATCTTCCTGCTCAAGGCTTCAGTCACACCGCGGACATAGGGGATGGTGACATGTCCTTTACGCCTGGTTCGGTCTTGTTTGGTGGTAGGGTGCGGTGTGTGATCTTGCTAGCCGGGATGTTCCACACCCACTTCTCATAGCCTGATATGGTGAGAACCAGTTTGAGGTGTTCCATTTCCTGGTCTTTGGCATCCTGAGTAGAGCAGATGCTGTTGGCCCGATGAGTGAGGGTGCGTATCACTCTGAGTTTGTGTTCCAGTGGCTGGTGGCTTTCGAACTGTGGAACATGTACTGGTCGGTGTGGGTAGGTTTGCGGTACACACTGAAGGAGAGGCTGTCCTCTGTCCATGTAATGAGTGTGTCTAGCATGGCAATCGAGTTGTTCTCCTCCACCTCATGAGTGAATTTGATCGCAGGGTGTTGACTGTTCAAATCGTTGGTGAAGTCTTCCACCAGCTCCCTCTTGAGGATGGTCATGGTGTCGTCCATGTAGCGGCCCCAATAGCATGGAGGAGAATGGTAAGACGCCAGGGCCTTCTCCTCGAAGTCCTCCATGAAGAGGTTGGCTACAATGGGGCTGACTGGAAAGCCCATGGCCGCTCCTGCGGTCTGCTGGTAGAAGTTACCTTGGAACGTGAAGTAAGTGGTGTTGAGACAGCAAGCCAGGAGTTCACAGATGCTGTCCACGGAAAGTGTAGTACGCTGGGGCAGAGTGTCGTCAGCCTGGAGTCTTGCTTTGATGATGTGGATGCTTTCTTCGACGGGGACGCTGGTGAACAATGTCGAAACATCATATGATACCAGGCACTCGTCAGGAGAAAGGGTGTAGTCTGCCAGTTTCGGACCAAATCTGCACTGTTGATGATGTGGTGTTCTGTTGTGCCAACCAAAGGAGACAGGATGTCTGCCACAAATCTCGCCATCTCATACATGAGGGAACCTCTGGAAGCAACTATGGGACGGAGAGGGACGTCTTTCTTGTGCACCTTAGGAAGGATGTAAAACTTGGGGACATCAGTGGTTGATGGGTACAGTTTTCTGTAAAAGTCAAGGGACAGTCCGCCCGTCTCTTTGAGACGTTTGAGCAGCTCCTTGAGCTTGGTGGCATACCTGTTGGTGGGGTCTTTCTTGAGAGGCTGGTAGGTTTTTCTGTCATCCAACAGTTGACTGGCCAAGCAGATACTGCGAAGGAAGTGGGGCTGGATCGGACACACCCTCAGGAAGCCAGCATCCAGCACCACACGCCAAGCCCTGACCTGGAACCCGCAGGGAAAGAGAAAGAGAGGCCGGCCTCGCAACAGCTGGAGACGAGACACTGAGGCGGAGTTGAAACAACAAGGGACCAACTGGACTGGAATGACCAGAACAGCCCAGAACAGAGTGCGATGGCGAAGAGTCGTTGATGGCCTATGCTCCACCGGGAGCGACGGGCATAAATGATGAAAAATGAACAGTTGACTGGCCTTGTCGTAGTACATGGACTTGGGGATGATGACCGTGGACCGACCCTAGTCGGCCAGGAGTATCAAAATCGTGTCGTCTTTCCAAAGTTGGGCCAACGCACGCCTCTCCTCAACAGGAATGTTGGGTTTCGGTGGTTGTGCTTGTTTCAGGATGTTGACACATTCCGACCTCAGATGGGACGCCTCTTCTGTATGCGGGCCTATCTGTGTGCAGGCTGTTTCGATACTCGTGATGTAGTCCACGATGGGGAGTTTGTCCGGGGTCACAGCAAAATTGAGTCCCTTTTCCAGCACTATGATTATGATTCATTAAATTTGTTTGTCAATGATTGCACTGAGTCTACTCTACAACAGTACAAGTGTGTAGTCTATAGGTTATACTATATTTTAAGTAGAATAGTGGATTCTGGGGTCCCGCAGGGCACCGTGTTAGGCCCACTCTTGTTCCTGTGCCATATCAACGACCTCCCGGAGGCAGTCAAATCCCAAGTGTGTCTCTTCGCAGATGACTGCCTCATCTACAGGGAGATCAACGACTTCAGTGACCACCTCACCCTCCAAGAGGACCTGAAGAGTCTGGAACAGTGGGCAGAACGATGGGGCATGTGTTTCAACGCCACGAAGTGCTACGTCATGAGCCTGGCGCGGAACCCTGCAACCTCCTTCTTCTACTCCCTCGAAAGCACAATTCTCAAACAAGTTTCCACCAACCACTACTTGGGTCTTCAGTTCTTTGCAGATCTTTCGTGGTCAACCCACATCAACTACATCACAAAGAAAGCCAATTGTACCCTCAGCTTCCTACGCCGTAACCTCAGACACTGCCCCACAGCCTGCAAACGCAACGCCTTCCTCGCCTTAGTCAGACCCCTGTTGGAGTATGGAGCGATCATCTGGGATCCGTACAAGAAACAGGAAATAGACAAGCTGGAGCGTACACAGCGAATGCCAGTACCCTTCATTGCAAAAGATTACAAATCTAGAACACCTGGCTTTGTAATGGGCCTCCTGAGGAAACATGAGCTCCCTACCCTAAAGGAACAACATGAGAGCCTGTGGCTGACCTTCTTTTACAAGGTGGTTGAGGGGCTGGTGCCAGCAATCCCTCCTGAGCAGTTCCTTGTGCCTCAACAACCCGACAGACGCATCCGCCGTCCGCCAAGAAGAGCAGACTTTGTAGTCAAAAACCCAGTGGAGAACTACACACGCAACGACAGGTGCTACAAAGTTCCAAACTGCAGCACAGAGCAGTATAAACAATCATTCTTCCCAAGAACTATTATCAGGTGGAACCAATTGGACAATAGTACTGTGCACTCAGGTAGTACTGAGGCCTTTAAGCAGGCAGTGGCCAAAGTCCAACGCAAACTAATTTTTTTGCTGCGCACCCCACCCGTTGCCTCGACGCCAGATTCCTGGATGCAGCAATCTAATCCGACAGATAATAATAATAATAATAATAATAATAATAATAATGTATAATACTTATATAGCGCATTTCTTGTTGTACAACTCAATGCGCTTACATCCACCATTTGCACTTATTCATACAATATTCATGCACACAGCAAAAAGAAAATACACAATTGCAGACGCACCAGCATGCATAAACTGCCTCACCAAACTAGTTGTGGAGAAATTTAGGAGAGATCTAGTCATCTACAGAAGAGAATAGGCCTTTTTGAAGAGGTAAATTTTGAGCTGAGATTTAAAAGAAGAAAGAGTAGGCTGATTACGAAGGTCTTCAGGGAGGGAGTTCCAAATAGAAGGTGCTCTAAAACTGAAGGCTCTTTCGCCAACAGATTTCAGAGAACGCTTAGGGATTTTCAAAAGTTTTTGTGAAGAAGAGCGAAGGGTACGAGAGCTTTGGTAGGTGCAGAGAGAAGAAGAGAGATAGTGAGGAAGAGATTCATTGAAGTGGCGGAAAGCAAGAACTGCCAGATACAGATACAGAATAAGGCACAAAGTACCACCCCGTCCCATTGTCTGGATAACTAAATCTACTGGCGGACAAGTGGCGGTGCTTCCACTAGCAGTGAACGTTTGTGAACAGTGTGAAGGAGCAGTCAGCTGCAATGCTGACCTGTCGGACTTCTCTCCCCATTTCATTGTCATACTTGCATCCAGTAGTTTTTAATGTCTAACGGCTGAAATAATTATCGAAACTAAATTTACAGGTCATGCCATTAATTTTATGGACATCTGATAAGGAATAAAACTACACAGACTTTCATGAAATCCATTCGTAAGTCACAGAAAGTATGTTTTAGGCATTTCGCCAAATTTGTTTCCAGCAGGTTGGTCATATTGATATTGTAAATGAATCAATTTTGGGCGATTGGCTGGGATTTAATTTTGGGTGATTATTCACATAGATAGATATTTTTACAAAACTATGCAAGGCTTTCGTTAGACCACATTTGGAATATGGCAATACGATTTGCTGCTTTGAAACGAGTTCAAAGAAGAGCAACAAAGCTTGTAAAGAATACACAAAATCTTCCCTATGAAGATAGGTTAAAAGCTCTTGGACTGCCTACCCTAAAAACAAGACGAGTGAGGGGCGGTTTTGATCGAAGTCTATAAAATATTTAATTGTGTTGACAATATTCTTATTTCAAAATTTTTTACTGCATCAAGAGTTGATATCACCAGAAATAGTGTGGATAAAATTTATCATGAATATTGTCGCACTAACCTAGGAAATGTTCTTTTAGTAACAGAGTAACAAATCTTTGGAATAAGTTAACCCCTAACATTAAACGTGCACAAAATACTAACTTTTCAAAAGCTCTATCGATGATAGTGTATTATTGAAGACTATTTATTTTGACTATGATAAATAAAGACTTTAGAGAGTTAAAGACCTGACCGTACAAAGACCAGAAGTGGTCAACCGATTGGCAATTACAGTTCCACCCTCAAAAATGCAGTGTGATTAGGCTTGGTAACCCCAAAACAGAGGCAACATACTGTATGAACAGCAAAAACCCTGAGGGTGAGGATTGCACTATAGTTGCGTAGCTTACGGTCAAAGATGATTCGGTTGGGGACCAGTCGGACAGAAAGGTCACACTTTGTGTGAAGTTTCCTTATACCCTAAGGATCAAATTAAGAGATGGAGCCACTACGTACATGTTTTTGTTTGTGGTCACGTGGTACGTCTTTGCTAGGCATCATCCGCGAAGTCATACAGCAATAGCACTTCCCAAAATTTTTTGTCACTACTGCAAAAATAGAGTCATTTTAGGGGATTTTGAAGTTGATGAATCACATATGGTAGAAGCAGTGTCAGCCAATGCGTCTATTTGTTGCATTTGCATTTGCACAGTGCTGTGCAACCAAGTCCAGCCTGTGTACAAGAGCATCTGCCCGAACATCCGCGATCACTCTTACAGCCGCAGGATACTAGCTCTCTACAGGCCTCAGAGACCATTGGGAGAAGTGTCCATACAGGCATCCATGTACTGGTGTCTGAGTCCAGTTTCCAGCCCCAGCTTTCTGGAGAAGGAGCTTGCTGCTTTGGCTGACATGATGTAGCCCAGATGCCTGCCTGGTAAGCAGCGCGCTTTGTGTGCTGCAGCAAAGCGTTTTGAGTTGGGGGAATGGTTTCCATTGACCTGTTCCTCTGACAGAACAGCTCCCTGCGTGCTTCATTAACCGAGTCCAGTGAACTGGTTTTGTCGTACAAGACAACAGTATAGCGTTTCTAGCAGTTTGAAGGCTTCTGTGTCAATGTCCATTTCAGCGAAGGGATCTTCTGTCATGACCGTGAAGGCTTTGGTAACCTCAGGGAATGATTTCCATGACTCAAATGCTGTCTTCTTCCCTCTTCCATAAAAGGAAGACACAGTATCACACCCAGTGTAGCTATGAAATCCAGGCAGTGCTAAGCATTTCTCTTCTCCAAGAGCCTGGGCGATGGTGTTGATGTGAAAGTATGTGAACTTTTTGCCAACTCCAAAAGCTACCCATATGTCCATATCTCGGCAAGTGCTTTTCAGGAAGTGAAACTTTCCAAGCAGGATCACGATGATGTCAGTATCCACTGTTCTTACCAAGCATGTACAGCACCCATTCTGGAGGGCATCCTGGATATGGAGTATCATCCTTGTGTCTGCCTCTTCGTGGTCACATTCAGGCATGGTGTGGTTTGAGCCATTAGCCAAAGTTGCCTTGCCATATGTGACGAACACTTCTTTCTCTGGGAGAAACTCACTCTCTGCTACTCTTTGTGCTAGGAACTCAAACAACTCTTGCTTATTGTCTGGATCTCTCAAGAAGTCATGCCACTTTGCTGCAATCCTGTTCTGACTTGCAACCTTTCTTCGTGTGCCTTTCCCTCTCCTTTCTCTGGTGGACTCTTTGATGCTGCTTTTTGAGTACCTGTCCCAGACAACATCCAGTCTTATGCCACTTTCCAGCTGGTTCTTCAAGTAGGGGAGAAAAACGACATCTGCATATTCTCCAAATGTTGTAACTCCATTGGTTGACAAGAAATGTACGACTGCAGCACCATCTAGCACTTTCACATCAAAGTTGCTTGGAGGCTCTGTCTCCAAAACAGAGGTCTCCAGGGAAGCCAGGATTTCAGGCTCAACTTCAAGCACTTTGACTTCAGCACAGCTGTCAGGATCCTCCAGCTCTACAGTACTCGGCAGACACTCTTCAAGTTCAACATCATAGGAATCCTCCATGTCAAGAACACTTGAACTCTCTGCCTCAACAGTCTTGACGAGGCAAGTCAGCAGGTCTGATTTCGTCCCAAAGCGTAGTCTGTCTCTGTCAGAGAGAGCAGGAGGACAAGGATGGTTTTCGTGCATGAAGAAGGTATCCATGTCAGTTTCTCTGTGCTGCGCTATGACATACAGTCGAGAGAAAAGATTCACATCAGTCTTCAGTGTCGTAATCTTGTCAGCTTGCTTGGTCTTCTGTTTAGGACCAGAGGACCTGAACAGTGGCAGCGAATTTCTTTTGATTGAGCTGTGAATAGACCGGCTGCGATCCACCAAGACGGTCTGTCTGTAATCCTCATACTGCTGTCTGCCAAGTGCTTCCACGTTGCGGACAGTGTTGACAACAGATTCACTCATGACATCACAGGTGTCCAAAGTTAGAAGTTCTGGAGAGTCATTCATGAAAGGATTGCCATTTCACTGATGGTCTGTGCAAGATTGACAGCATGCTGTCTGAAATTCTTCTGGAAAGCCAGCCCCTCTTCATGGTGGCAGTGATCATCATAGTCATCACTACAAATGTCTTCTTCGAACTCTTTCACAATTCTAGCTTGCTCTGGACCAGCAAGCATCCATTTTCTGAAGGCAGATGGGTTTTCTGTAAGCCCAAGGCACCACCACAACCTTTCACCCTGGCATTGTTTTGTTCGTGGGCTTGATCGATCGGCATAGCCGAAAACCTGTTGGTTGTTTTGGAAAGGACCCAGAGTCCATGACGTATGAACTCTTCCAGGATGGAAGGTGGAAGGCTTTCCATGTCTCGGATGTGGACAGGTATCCATCGAGCGTAGTGATAATGATCCAATGCAAAGTACCAAGCTACCAAGGCTTTCAGTGATTCCACATACATCACAAAATTTTCTTCACGATGAGCTCTGATGAAGATGAGGCCCAAAAGTTCAAGGTGGAGGATTGTGTCCCAATACTGGAACATTGGACTTCTGCTTATCATGTCTTGTCTCCACGCTTCTCTTTCTTCATCAGTCTGGGGCAAGCCTGTCTTGGTGAAAGCTTCTTTCTGAAGTTTGGCCAAAGCCAAGGCACTGATCTGGTGTGCTTGTCTGGTTCTGGTAATATGGGAACACTTCAGGAACGAGTCTGCTGTGCCAGACGATGCAACGCCTGCCTTTGTAAGTGCCACTGTCCAGCCTGAGCCCTCAAGGTAATCACCAAATGTCTTCCAAGTTGCTTGCTCCACATGAAGGCCTCCAAACATAATGACGAATTTGTCTTCCCCATGTGTCTTCGGCAGGTCCATTGTATACACTTTGCTAGAGCAAATAATGGAGCATCCATTGTTACCACAGGAATTTGGCCTGGGTTAAGGAAGACTATTGCTTGTTTGAGAAACATGTAAGCCATGCTTTACCATGGCAGCAGTTGCTGCTTTTTCATAGAAGAGTGGCAAGAGTTGAGTGAGTGCCTTCTGAGCCTCTTCCAGTTTTGCACCATCCTGCTGTGATGCGTGAAAGGCTGACCAGGCAACTGTATCACCTTTTATAAGTTTGTCTTTATCAAAGAGTTCCATGGCAGTAGATAACCACTGTTCTTCTTCTTTCTTTGCTGCCACAAGGTCTCCAATGATTGCTCTGGTCACATTAGCCGGTTCTGGCACTTCCACTTTCGACTCATTGAGTGCAACAGCAGGCACAGTTGTGAACGTTTCTGGTAATGCACAGCTCTTCTTCTCATGGTCTGGAGGTAGAGTGATTGGTTCTTGGTTTTGACCCATGTTTGATGTGGTAGGAGACTGAAACAAACTCAAGCTTGTTCCATGGAATGAACCTTTGGCTGTAGTGCTTGATGGATTGTGATCCAAATTGTCCATAGCACCTACAGTGAACAAGTTGCCCCGCAGCTGTGATGGACAGACAACGCCATCTTTCAAAGCACGCTGACAAACAGCACCAGCCAGCTGATCCTCCAACTGCACAATGCGGTCATAGCATGGTGACAGACCAAGGAAATGAAATTTGGGAGACAAGGTCCTTGATCTTGTAGCAGTGTGAAGTTTTAATCCAATGTACAGAGGGAGTGGCTGTTCTGACCTTGCTGAGTGTCGTGACTTAGTTGCAGTTCTAGCTTTCTTCTTGCAGTTGAAGACAAGAAGTTGTGAGATTGAAAGGCATGGCTGTGAGTCTTGAGCTTCTTGCTGCTTCAGGTCAGCCCCATACAGCACCATAGACACAAGCATCTTCAGATTAGTAGGCAGATTGCTGTGTTGACAGTCACTTGCAAAGGAGCCATCAAAATGAAATGTCTCCGACTTGAAGATCTCTTCTCGCACAATCTTTGCAGCCTTTGCAAGAATTCTGGCATCTCCCTCATAATCACATTTCATGGCATTTTTGAGCATTTCCTGCATTCCTTGCTTGAATACAAGTATGATGTTCTTTCCGTCTGACTGTTCTTGTGCTTCAGGAAAATATCTTAGAAGGTGATTCTTGAATCTCACTTTGTTTATTTCCTTCTTTAAACCAAGATCTTGAAGCCGGGTTTCAAACAGATGACGCAGTTCAGAAAAGCGGAAGCAAAAGACCCCGTCTTCAACAGAGTCTTCAATGAAAGTCACAAGCTCTATAAAAGCCCTTGCCTGGATCTTTTTGTCATTCTCTGTTTCACTTGATGTTTGGCTTTGTCTAGTAAATGATCTGTGTCTGTTTTTGAATGTGGTGTAACAGTCTAAATGGTATTTAGCTTCAATTGCAATAAGATCTGCCCCACCAGAAGTTCTTGCCAAGAGAGCAGTGTCTTGTAGTTCTGTAGCCATACGTTTGATATTTGCATCTATGCCAAGTGTAGAAGCCTCATGGAGTTCCCCTTCTCCTTTTGTGCAAAAAATGCATATCTTCTGAAATGTATCACCCTGGTCACCTCTGCGCCCTTCTTGTCACTAGATGTGCCTGAGGATCCCGCTTCTTCAGCATCTCTCTTTCTTCTTAGTCTTTCCAGTTTGTGGTCATTAAATTTGTCATAACATGATTTGTGCCACTGTGCTTTGTTGGACACAAAATCCTGAACAGAAATGCTGTCGTCAAAGGGCAAATGCACGGGCAGTTGATCCAGACGTCTGAATTCACGTGTGCTATTCAAAAATTTTCTGTAGGCTTCTGTTTTGTCACCAGGACGTGGATTCTTCAGCGGGCATCTCAGCTGTTCACCAGTAGTCTCCTGGCAGATTATGCATGTAGACCAGTCCATGCTGTGCTTTCAGTCAAAACCTGCAACACACCAAATCTCCATTTAAGCCACATTGAAGAAAAAAACAAAAAAAACAAATCAAAAGTGAGCAAAAATATATTTTAATTGACATATTCCAGTAACATCAGCTTTTTTGGTTTAAGAATGTTAAAAATGCTGTGAAATTGCTAAAAGAATTTTTTAAAAATTGCAAGGAAGGGTTTGCTAGGATTGTTTCAATGTTAGGATCTGTTAACGTGTGACGCGTGACAAACACGCGTCACGTGACTACAAACAAAAGCATGCACGTGGTGGCTCCATCTCTTAATTTGACCTTTAGTATATGAGGAACCTTCACACCAAGTTTGAGCATTCTGTCCAGTTGGTCCCCATGTTTTCCTCACGCTACGCAACTATATTAGACTGGATGAGAGTGAAGTAGAGCGAGACTTGGGAGTGTTGGTGGACAAGAACCTCAGTTTCAAGAACCATGTGGCACAAGTAACGGCAAAGGCCAATAGGATCCTTGGGGTCATCAGAAGGTCCTTTGATCACCTTACACCAGAAACCTTTGTCCAACTCTATAAGTCCCTTGTGAGGCCAGTCCTTGAGTATGGTCACGCGGTTGGCAGCCAAGATTCAAAACCCTGTGTGCGGATCTGGAGGAGTTCAAAGGCGAGCAACAAAAACTCATTGGCCCCCTGAAAGAAAAATCATATCCAGAGCGCCTAGCAGTACTTAAGCTGCCAAGCCTGGAACACCGCAGAAATAGAGGCGACATGATTGATACAAGTTCATGCATGGCTTATATGACACAGACAGACCACAACTCCAGCTCCACCAAGGTAGAGACACTAGAGGGAACTCTCTAAAACTAGAGAAAGGACATTGCAGACTAAACATGCGTTCTAACTTCTTGCGCGGCGAGTGGTGTCTACATGGAACAGTCTTTCAGATAGTGTTGTGACGGCCCCGACCATTAGTGCCTTTAAAAAGAAGACTGGATGCCCATTGGGGAAGTCTGCCAAACAAATTTGACCCCAGCTGTTACAACTAGACTGCTTTTGCCATGCCACGCACGCAAGTCTAGTTTGAACAGGAGTGGTGAACAGGCCTTGTAAAAAAGGCATCAAACACCCAATACATCAAGTATCAAGTAAGTATCAAGTAGATAACACATAGAACGTAAAGCCAGTTCTGGCTATATAATTGCAAAAGCAATTGTCCCTATGAACCTGAACCTGAACCAGAACCTATCTTAGAGGGTAGGAGTTAGATTATTTGTAAGCTTGACTTATGCTGGAAGAATATTCCAGTAACTACAATGATTGTTTGAAATTAAATTTATGTTAGATTCAAGTTCTGCTGTTCGTACCAAGTCTTGATTTTGTATCACATGGTAGATTTACATGACTTTCACTCTCACACTTTTTTTTTCTTTTCTTTCCGTTTTCTTTTTCTTTCTTTTCTTTTTTTTTTTTTTGCAAATAGCTTTTTGCTGTTGTTGTTGCTGTGTTGATTTGTCTGCCATATGATTTTTGTCAGCAGGTCCAGTTTTAGTACAGTGTTGTTAATGCCAGTTCTGGTTCATGTTCACAATTTTTTTTAAATTCATTTGACACACAGTGACTGTGATATGTAGAATGGAAGGTGCGAGTATCTAGGGGATGGGCTCAGGGTTGAACTGAAAAAAACTGAATGATTATAAAAAAAAGAAAAGAAATTCACATCCATCCTTTCTCTTACTAGCGCAGTAGAGGTGCACTAGTTATCAAAATGAATTTTGATTTTTCTCAGCATTATTTAAATCACTCAAGAATGGCTTATGCATGTGTAATTTACTGTAGATCTATACACATAGAAGTACTTATGCTCTAAATGACAGAAGTAGGTTAGACATGAAGAGATGCAGGAATGATACATTGACTGACACCAGTTGACTGCAATTTCACACGTATACAGATCTTTACTTTTGAAAAAAGATTAAAATTTACAAACCATTTGTATTTTGTAAATCAAAGAAGGTCAGCTTGGCCTGCTCTCATTACAAAGACTGGATGTGAAGTGTCACACTGATCTGATTTGAGTCCAGAAGATGCGTAAAGACTTAGCTGGTTGTGAGTTGCCCCAAAGGGAGAGACTGAAGGATCTCTCTCCGGTCTGTTGATCAATGCCAAACCTGATGTGGGCCTGCTGGTCAGTTGACTGTTCCCATGGCCATGTGTCAGCATGGATTGTCATGTGCTGGTCAGTTGACTGTCCCTATGGCCATGTGTCAGCATGGATTGTCATGTGCTGGTCAGTTGACTGTCCCTATGGCCATGTGTCAACATGGATTGTCATGTGCTGGTCAGTTGACTGTCCCTATGGCCATGTGTCAACATGGATTGGTATTCATGTGCTGGTCAGTTGACTCTCCCTATGGCCATGTGTCAACATGGATTGTCATGTGCTGGTCAGTTGACTGTCCCTATGGCCATGTGTCAACATGGATTGTCATGTGCTGGTCAGTTGACTGTCCACATGGCCATGTGTCAACATGAATTGTCATGTGCTGGTCAGTTGACTGTCCACATGGCTATGTGTTAACATGGATTGTCATGTGCTGGTCAGTTGACTGTCCGTATGGCCATGTGTCAACATGGATTGTCATGTGCTGGTCAGTTGACTGTCCACATGGCCATGTGTCAACATGGATTGTCATGTGCTGGTCAGTTGACTGTCCCTATGGCCATGTGTCAACATGGATTGTCATGTGCTGGTCAGTTGACTGTCCCTATGGCCATGTGTCAACATGGATTGTCACATGCTAATCAGTTGACTGTCCCTATGGCCATGTGTCAACATGGATTGTCATGTGCCGGTCAGTTGACTGTCCACATGGCCATGTGTCAACAGGGATTGTCATCTGCTGGTCAGTTGACTGTCCCTATGGCCATGTGTTAGCATGGATTCTCATGCCTATGCTCGTCAGTTGTCATGGACACTTAAAGTTCCCAGGTGAGTCAGTGGGGCTGTGCCAATAGGTTGCTAGGCTCTGTGTAGGCTACATAACCTGGTATGTAGGTGGGTCAGTGGGGCTGCGCCAATAAGTTGCTAGGCTTTGTGGACGCTACATAACCTGGTATGTAGGTGAATCAGTGGGGCTGCGCCAATAGGTTCCCAGGCTCTGTTTAGGCTACATAACCTGGAATGTAGGTGGGTCAGTGCGGCTGGGCCACTAGGTTCCTACGCTTTGTGTAGGCTACATAACCTGGTATGTAGGTGAATCAGTGGGGCTGCGCCAATAGGTTCCCAGGCTCTGTTTAGGCTACATAACCTGGTATGTAGGTGGGTCAGTGGGGCTGCGCCAATAGGTTCCCAGGCATTGTGTAGGCTACATAACCTGGTATGTAGGTGGGTCAGTGGGGCTGCGCCAATAAGTTCCTAGGCTCTGTGTAGGCTACATAACCTGGTATGTAGGTGTGTCAGTGGGGCTGCGCCAATAGGTTCCCAGGCTCTGTTTAGGCTACATAACCTGGTATGTAGGGTGGGTCAGTGGGGCTGTGCCAATAAGTTCCTAGGCTCTGTGTAGGCTACATAACCTGGTATGTAGGTGTGTCAGTGGGGCTGCGCCAATAGGTTGCTAGGCTCTGTGGACGCTACATAACCTGGTATGTAGGTGGGTGAGTGGGGCTGCGCCAATAGGTTGCTAGGCTCTGTGTAGGCTACATAACCTAGTATGTAGGTGGGTCAGTGCGGCTGGGCCACTAGGTTCCTACGCTTTGTGTAGGCTACATAACCTGGTATGTAGGTGTGTCAGTGGGGCTGCGCCAATAGGTTCCCAGGCTCTGTTTAGGCTACATAACCTGGTATGTAGGTGGGTCAGTGGGGCTGCGCCAATAAGTTCCTAGGCTCTGTGTAGGCTACATAACCTGGTATGTAGGTGTGTCAGTGGGGCTGCGCCAATAGGTTGCTAGGCTCTGTGGACGCTACATAACCTGGTATGTAGGTGGGTGAGTGGGGCTGCGCCAATAGGTTGCTAGGCTCTGTGTAGGCTACATAACCTAGTATGTAGGTGGGTCAGTGCGGCTGGGCCACTAGGTTCCTACGCTTTGTGTAGGCTACATAACCTGGTATGTAGGTGAGTCAGTGGGGCTGCGCCAATAGGTTCCCAGGCATTGTGTAGGCTACATAACCTGGTATGTAGTTGGGTCAGTGGGGCTGCGCCAATAGGTTCCCAGGCTCTGTGTAGGCTACATAACTGGTATGTAGGTGAGTCAGTGGGGCTGCGCCAATAGGTTCCCAGGCATTGTGTAGGCTACATAACCTGGTATGTAGGTGGGTCAGTGGGGCTGCGCCAATAGGTTCCCAGGCATTGTGTAGGCTACATAACCTGGTATGTAGGTGGGTCAGTGGGGCTGCGCCAATAGGTTCCCAGGCATTGTGTAGGCTACATAACCTGGTATGTAGGTGGGTCAGTGGGGCTGCGCCAATAGGTTCCCAGGTTCTGTGTAGGCTACATAACCTGGTATGTAGGTGGGTCAGTGGGGCTGCGCCAATAGGTTCCCAGGCTCTGTGTAGGCTACATAACCTGGTATGTAGGTGGGTCAGTGGGGCTGCGCCAATAGGATCGCAGGCTCTGTGGAGGCTACATAACTTGATATGTGTGACGAGAGATACGAGTGGTAGGTGGGTCCTCTAGGGGAAGGACTTGGAATGATTTCTCGATGAGAATTATCTTAACATTTCACCTACACCCTCTCTCTTACTAGTGGTGGAACTTGCAACCTTCCGGTACTAGTCATCAAAGAAATTTTTATTTTTGTTCCGGGTCTTGTTAAAATACTGACGAGTGGCTCCGAGATAATTTTTCTTAGGCCTGTACTCTTAGAAGTACTTGTAGCTCCGAGAGACAGAATTGAAGAGAGAAGTTCAAACATTCAACATTTGATTGAACAACAGAGAACTGACACAAGTTAAGTGCAATAGAACTGACACAAGTTAAGTGCAGTTTCACACATCAACTTTATTTGCTTACACATAGGTAAGTATTGGCATGTCACTTCAGTAGGCTAGATTTTAGTTTTCCTTGAACCACAACATTAGGGGCCCTTCCTCACTCCTACTTTACTTGCTTGCACACCGTACAGCAGCTTAAGTTGGCATACAGTGGGCCTGTCTAAGTTACACTGAATGTATATGGTTATTATACATCCACTTCGCTTGCATACACCTGTGCATATAGCCAAAGTGGCACTCATAGACAGGTTCTCACTGTTTCATCATAAAGTGAGGGTAAGGGTCTGATGGGTTTGAGTCCAGGTGGTTAGCTAACTTAGCTTATATTGGAGAGGGTAGTTGATCTTTCCTGGCGCTGGTGACTGCCCCGCTGGTGTAGATTGGTTGTCTGGTGTCGCCCCGGTTTACAGTGAAGCCATGGTGTCTGGTGTTCCCCCGGCTTTTGGCGTAGTCCCAGAGTTGGGGTCAGCAATACTGTATAGCGTGACCAG
>CM031613.1:83411793-83453686 GCA_018398815.1 Conus ventricosus | reverse complement strand
GATCCCAGTTCTGCGATAAAGAGAACTCTGTCTGTAGGTGAGAATCTGATGGCTGGTTTGTCGAGTGCACACATTTACCCATGTTTACTCTTTCAGAACAGGTGTGAGACTCAGCCAGCAAAGTTTACTCCATTTTAGAGTTTCTGCTATAACCATCAATCTCCACTTTTGTTTAAAGGTTGGGTTAAGCTTACAAAAGGGTAGGAGACAGTAATACAAAGCTACAGTTTCAGTCAGACAGCTTTTCCATGTTTCTTATGATTAAATCACACTGGCTTGGGCTACGCTTAGTCCAAGTACACATGTGGTGTGGACTTAAAGTCATATACTACAGAGCATTCCAACAATCACCAGTATTTACAAAATCAGCTTAGCAGTTTTTAACCTAGCACAGGCATACAGTTTTTCTGATCAAAATTTATCATTAGATTATTATCTGAACAGATAGAATTGCATACTGGCAAAAGTCAAGGTGAACACAAAGAATAGTGGTCAGATTGTTAACAAAGAATCATAACCACCAGGAGAGAGAGCTTTGGCCATATGATGTCAATCAAACTCCTACACAGAATAATCATTCATCAGTTTGATAAATGTTGCTAAGCATTTGTACAAAGTTACAGTGTTAACCCACACAGCATACATAAAATCAATACATAGATTCGAAAATGTAAAACAGACTTCCAACTCACTTTTCCTGGGAACGTACAGTGAATGAGACTGGAGGTCAAGGAGTACCAGGTGTTTACCAGGCCTTCTCTAGTCGTCCCTTTGTCTTCCACTGTTCTCATCTACAGGCAGTCTTGAGGGGTCAGTGAAGTTGTGAGCCTGTGTGTCTGGTATATGTATTCTAAACTGCCAATCAGGTTTCTGCTCTAACTGACAGGCTGTCATTCACACCTCAGGAGTGAGAGGGGGAGGGATCTGTTCTTATCATCATTCGCCTGGGAGATTGTTTGAACTTCGTCAGCACTGGCTTACTGAAATCAGCAGCCGGTTAATTTATGCGTCCGTATAGACAAAGACTCTCGTGGAGAAAACACAGTGACATAATCTACCAAAGGTCCGCGAGCACATGGACGGTAGATAGGGGGGTGGGTGGGGGGGGGGGGGGGGGGGGGGGGGGGGGGGGGGGGGGGGGGGGGGGGGGGGGGGTGGAGGGTGGTGGGGTGGGAGTGGGGGGAGCCTTGTTGTGGGTTGTTAAATGATGTGAGAATGCACTTCGGTTCGAAGCATAAACTGCATTTTCAAAAAGTTTTTTTTAAAAAAAGAGCAAAGGGGGTACAAAGAGTTTTGGTAGGTGCAGGGGAAAGAAGAGAGAAGTAAAGGAAAAGGATTCTTGAAGGGGGCGGAAAGCAAAAAATGCCAATAAAATTACAAAATAAGGCACAAAAAGTACCCCCCGTCCCTTTTGTCTGGATAACTAAATTTCCGGGCCCGGACAAGGGGCCCGGTGCTTCCCCTAGCAGTGAACGTTTGTAAACAGGTGAAGGGGCAGTCGGGCCTGCAATGGACCTTCGGACTTCTCTCCCATTTTATTGTCAAACTTTTTTTCGTATTTTTTTTAATGTTAAGGGCTAAAAATAATTACGAAACTAAAAAAACAGGTCATCCCAAAAATTTTTAGGGAAACATCTGAAAAGGGAAAATAAAATTTACACGATTTTTCCATAAAATCCTTTCGTAAGTCACGGGAAAGTATTTTTTTAGGCATTTCGCCAAAAATTTTTTTTTCCAGCGGGTTGGTATATTGAAAAGGGTAAAAAAAAATAAATTTTTGGGGCGTTTTGGTGGGATTTTAATTTTGGGTGTTTAAATTAAATTGGGATGATTTTTTTTAAAAAAACATGAAAAGGCTTTCGTTAGACCCCTTTTGGGGGAAATATGGAAAATACGATTTGCTGCTTTGAAACGAGTTCAAAAAAAGAGCAAAAAAGCTTGTAAAGAATAACAAAATCTTCCCTATGAAGATGGGTTTAAAAAAACCCTCTTTGGAAATCCCTCCCCAAAAAACAAAAACGAGTGAGGGGCTTTTTAAACGAAGTCTATAAAATTTTTTAATTGGTTGAAAATTTTATTCTTATTTAAAAATTTTTTAAAACTCCCATCAAGAGTTGATATCACCAAAAATATGGGGATAAAATTTACCCATGAATTGTCGAAATAACCCCTAGGAAAGTTCTTTTGGGAAACCAGAGAAACAACTTTGGAAATAATTTTAACCCCTAACTTTAAACGTGCACAAAATACAAACTTTTCAAAAGCTTATCGATGTAGTGAAATTATTAAAGACTATTTTTTTGACTATGATAAATAAAGCTTTAGGGGTTTTAAAAGACCGGGAACCGTACAAAGCCCAGAATTTGGTCAACCTTTGGGCAATTACTTTTCCCCCCTCAAAAATGCGTGTGATTGGGTTTGGTAACCCCAAAACAGAGGCAACATACTGTAGGGAACACCCAAAAAACCCTGGGGGGGTGAGGTTGCACTTTTGTTGCGTAGTTTTGGTCAAAGATGTTCCCTTTTGGGGACCGTCGGACAAAAAGGTTCCCCTTTTGTGTGAAGTTTCCTTATCCCCAAAAGGACCCAAATAAGGGGATGGAGCCATTTCGTACAGTTTTTTTTTTTTGGTCATTGGTACGTCTTGTGGGCATCATCCGCGAAGTCATACAGCAATAGCATTTCCCCCAAAATTTTTTGTCACTATTTTGGCAAAAATAAAAGTCTTTTTTGGGGTTTTGGGGTGGTTAAATGAACACATAGGGGTAAAGGGCAGGTCACCCTTTCCCGTCAAATTTGTTGCATTTGCATTTGCACGTGCTGTGCAAAACCAATAAAAGGCCTTTGTGTACAAGACATCTGCCCAAACCCAACCCGCAAACACCCCTTACACCCGCGGATACTAGCTTTTTAACAGGCCTCAGAGACCTTTGGGAGAAGGGGTCCTTTCAGGCACCCATGTACTGGGGGCGGGAGTCCATTTTCCCAGCCCCGGGTTTTTTGGGGAAAAGGGGAGCGTGCTTTGGCTGAAATGAGTAGCCCAAAATGCCTGCCGGGTAAGCAGCGCGCTTTGGTGCTGAAAGCAAAGCGTTTGATTTGGGGGAATGGTTTCCTTTGACCTTTTCCCCTGACAGAACAGCCCCCTGCGTGTTTTCATTAACCAAAGCCCCATTTAAAACAGGTTTTGTGGGACAAGACAACGAATAGGTTCCCCAGTTTGAAGGTTCTGTGTCAATTTTCCATTTCACGAAGGGATCTTCTGTCAGGGGCCCGTGAAGGCTTTGGAAACCCTCGGGGAAAATTTTTTTCCAGACCCCAAATGCTGTTTCTTCCCTCTTCAAAAAAGGAAGACCACAGAAACACACCCAGTGTGTATGAAATCCAGGCAGTGCTAAGAAATTTCTCTTCCCCCAAAGAGCCTGGGCGTTGGTGTTGTTTGTGAAAGTATGTGAATTTTTTTCCCAAAACTCCAAAAGTACCCTTTATGTCCATATCTCGGCAAGTGTTTTCGGGAAGTGAAATTTCCAAGCAGGATCACATGTGCATTTTCCCAAACTGTTTTTTTACCAAGCAGTACAGCCCATTTGGAGGGCATCCGGTTAGGGAAGAAATTCACCCTTTTGTGTCTGTCTTGGGGTCACATTCGGGCAGGGTGTGGTTTGACCCATTAGCCAAAGTTCCCCTTGCCTTTATGTGACAAACCCATTTTTTTTCTTGGGAAAAACCCCACTCTTGCAAACTCTTTGTGCTGGGAATCAAACAACTCTTGCTTATTGTTGGTTTCCTCAAAAGTCACCCCACTTTGGCGGGCCAAAATCCGTTTTATTTGCCCCCTTTCTTGTGGGGCCTTTTCCCTCTCCTTTTTGGTGGACCTTTGATGCTGTTTTTTGGGTTTACCTTTTCCCAAGACAACCCATCCAGTTCTTATGCCATTTCCCCAGGGGTTTTCTTCAAGTGGGGGAGAAAAAGGGACACCCTGCATATTCCCCCAAATTTTGTAACCCTTTGGTTGACAAAAAAAGGGTCCGACGCAGCACCATCTAGCACTTTCCCCAATCAAAGTTGTTTTGGGAGGTTTGGGTCCCCAAAAAACAGAGGTTTCCCAGGGAAAGAAGGATTTCGGGCTTTTTTCCCAAGCACTTTGTTTTCAGCACAGCTGCCCGGTTTCCCTCCAGCTCTAAATTCCCGGGGGCAGACACCTTCAAGTTCAACTCTTTGGGAAATCCCCATGTCAAGAACACTTGAACTCCCCCCTAAAACAGTCTTGACGAGGCAAGTCACAGGCCCTGTTTCGCCCCCAAAAGGTAGTCCTCTGTCAGAGGGGAGCAGGGGGACAAGGAGGTTTTGTGCAGGAAAAAGGTACCCATTTTCCATTTTTCCTGTGCTGGGGCTATGCCCATACAGGAGAGAAAAGTTTCAAAATTCAGTTTTTTCCAGTGTCGAAAATTTGTCAGTTGTTTGGGTTCTTCTGTTTAGGACCAGAGGACCTGAAAAGTGGAGCAAATTTTTTTTTGTTGAGTTTAAAAATTGACCGGCTGCGATCCCCCAAAGACGGTCGTCGGGTAATCCCTACTGCTTTTCCCCAAAGTGCTTCCACGGGGGGGGACAGGTTGAAAAAGATTCACTCATAAACCACAGGTGTCCAAATTAAAAAGTTCTGGAGAGCTTTCATGAAAGGTTTTCCCCTTTTCCCTGATGGTCTGTGCAAGATTGACAGCTTTGCTTTTGAAATTCTTTGGAAAGCCCCCCCCTCTTCAGGTGGCAATTTTGTTCTTAATAGTCATCACTAAAAAAGGTTTTTTCCTTCGAAACTCTTTCACAATTCTACTTGTCTGGCCAGCAAGAATCCTTTTTTCTGAAGGCAAAAGGGGTTTTTCTAAAAACCCCCCCAAGGACCCACCAAACCCTTTCACCCTGGCTTTGTTTTGTAGGGGGCTTGACATGCATGGGCCGAAAACCTTTGGTTGTTTTGGAAAGGCCCCAAGAGCCCCGACGTAGGAACTTTTCCCGGGAGGGAAATTTGGAAGGCTTTCCATGCCCGGGGGTTTTGTGGACATTTATCCACCGAGCGGGGAAAAAATTGATCCAATGCAAGAGCCCAAGTTCCAAGGTTTCCAGTGTTTTCCCTACATCAAAAAAATTTTTTTTTCACGATGACTCTGGGGAAGATGGGGCCCCCAAAATTTTTCAAGGTGGGGGAAATTGTGCCCAATACGGGAAAACTTGGACTTCTGCTTTTTCTTGTCTTGTCTCCCCGTTTCTCTTTCTTCATCGGGTCTGGGGAACCCTGTTTTTGGTGAAAGCTTTTTTGAATTTTGGCCCCCAAACCCCCAAGGCATTTATCTGGTGTGCTTGTTGGTTCTGGTAATATGGGAAAAATTCGGGAAACCCGAGTCTGTTTGTGCCGACGAGGGCAACCCTGCCTTTGAAAAGGGCACTTTTCCAGCCTGGCCCTCAAGGTAATCACCAAATGTCTTCCAAGTTGTTTGGGTCCCCATAAAGGCCCCTCCAAACTAATGACGAATTTGTTTTCCCCCATTTTTTCCCTTCGGCGGGGCCATTGTAAACTTTTGCAAGGCAAATAATGGGGTTTTTTTTGTTAACCCCGGGGAAATTTTGGCCTGGGTTAAGGAAGAAAAGGGCTTGTTTGAAAAAACATGTAACCCATGTTTTTCCTTGGCAGCAGTTCCCTTTTTTTGGGAGGGGCCCCAAGAGTTGAGTAAAAGTCCCTTCGGGCCCTTTTCCCAGTTTTGCCCCCTCCGGCGTGATTTGGGGAAAGGTGGACCGGGCCCAACTGTATCACCTTTTAAATTTTGTCTTTATAAAAGGGGCCCCAGGGCCCGTAGAAAACCCACGGTTTTTTCTTCTTTCTTTGCTGCCACAAGGTCCCCAATAAATTTGCTCTGGTACATTAGCGGTTTTTCGGGAAATTTCCCCACTTTGGGGACTCATTGAGGGGAAAACAGCGGGCCCCACATTTTGTAAAAACGTTTCTGGAAATGCAAGCTCTTCTTTCTTGGTCTGGGGGTTTAGAGTGATTGGTTTTTTTTTTTTTGCCCCATGTTTGTTTGTGGTAGGAGACTAAAACCCAAATAAACGTTCCAGGGGAAGGGAACCCTTTGGTGGTGTTTTAGGGATTGTGACCAAATTGTCCAAAAGCCCCTACAGTGAACAAGTTGCCCCCCCGCTTTATGGCCCGACAACGCCATTTTCAAAGAAACGTGAAAACCCAGCACCACCCAGCTAAACCTCCAACCCCAAATTTTCGGCTTTAGCATGGTGCAGACCAAGGAAAATAAAAATTTGGGAGCCAAGATTTCCTTGATCTTGTGCAGTTGTGAAGTTTTAACCCAAAAGTACAGGGGGAAGTGGTGTTCGCCCCTTTCGAGTGTCGTGACTTTTTTTGAAATTTTCTAGCTTTCTTCTTGCATTTGAAGACAAAATTGGGTGAGATTAAAAGGGCCCATGGTGTGAGTCTTGAGTTTTGCGGCTTCAGGTCAGCCCATACAGCACCATAGACAAAGCATCTTCAGTTTATTAGGCAATTGTTTGGGGTTGACAGTCACTTGAAAAGGAGCCTCAAAATGAAATGTCTGACTTGAAATCTCTTTTTCCCCAAAACCCTTTGAAAGTTTCAAAAATTTCGGCATCCCCCCTTTCATAAATCCCCATTCAGGGCATTTTTGGCATTTCCTGCTTTCCCTTGTTTGAATAAAAGTATGATTTTCTTTCCGTCTGACTGTTCTTGTTCTTCGGGAAAAATCTTAGAAGGTGATTTTTGAATCTCACTTTTTTTATTTCCTTTTTAAAACCCAAGATCTTGAACCGGGTTTCAAACAGATGACGCAGTTCAGAAAAGCGGAAGAAAAAGACCCCGTCTTAAAACAGAGTTTTCAATGAAAGCACAAGCTCTATAAAAGCCCTTCCTGGATTTTTTTGTCTTTTCTTTTTTAACTTGATGTTGGGTTTTGTCTAGTAAATGATCTTGTCTGTTTTTGAATGGGGGTTGTAACTTTTAAAAGGGTTTATTTACTTCAATTGAAATAAGATTTTCCCCCACCAAAATTCTTCCCAAGAGACCCAGGTCTTGTAGTTCTGTACCCCATACGTTTGAAATTTGATCTATGCCAAGTGTAAAAGGGCCTCAGGGAGGCCCCTTCTCTTTTGTCCCAAAAAATCCCTTTAATCTTCAAAAATGTATCCCCCGGGGTCCCCCCCCCCCCCTCGGGCCCCCCTTCTTGTCATTAGATGTCCGGGAGGCCCCCGTTTCTTCAGCATCTCTCTTTCTTCTTAGCCCTTTCCCATTTGTGGTAAATTAAAATTTGTCATAACATGATTTTGTCCCCCACTGTGCTTTTTTGACAAAAAAATCCTAAACAAAAATTTTGCCTGTTTTAAAAGGGGCCCAAATGCACGGGCAGTTGACCCAGACGTTAAATTCCCCGTGTGTATTCAAAAATTTTCTGTAGGCCTGTTTTGGTCCCCCGGAAGGGGATTTTTCCCGGGGATTCAGCGTTCACCAGTAGTCTCCGGCCCGTTTAAATGCATGTAAAAACCACCCATGCTGTGCTTTCAGTCAAAACCTCAAAACCCCCCCAAATCCCCCATTTTAAGGGCCACATTGAAGAAAAAAAAAAAAAAAAACAAATCAAAAGTGGGGAAAAAATATTTTTTTAATTGAATTTTCCATTTAAAAAACATTTTTTTTTGGTTTTAAAAATGTTAAAAAGTGTGAAATTCCCCCCTTAAAAAAATTTTTTTAAAAAAATTGGGAAAAGGGAAAGGGGTTTTTGTGGTTTTGTTTCTTTTTTTGGGAAATCTGTTAAGTTTTACGCTGCAAAAAAGCGCCCAAGGGTGATACAAACAAAAGCATGCATTTGGTGGCTCCATTTTTAAATTTTGGGCCTTTTATATATGGGGAAACCCTTTACCCCAAGTTTGAGCATTCTTCCAGTTGGCCCCATTTTTTTTCCTCACGCTACGCAATATTTAGATTTGGGGGAGAGTAAAAGTAAAGGAGATTTTGGGAGTTTTTTGGTTTGGCAAGAACCTCAGTTTCAAAAAACCAAGGGCACAAGAAACGGAAAAGGGCCCAATAGGCCTTGGGGCCCATAGAAGGCCCCTTTTTAAACCCCACCTTAAAACCAAAAACCCTTTTTCCAACTTATAAGCCCCCTTTTTGAGGCCTGCTTAAATTTTGGTTCACGCGGGATGGGCACCCAAAGATTAAAAAACCCCTGTGTGCGGATCTGGAGGGGTTAAAAAAGGCAAAGCAAAAAAAAAACCAAAATTGGCCCCCTAAAAGAAAAATCATATCCAGAGCGCCGCAGTATTTAAACGGCCAAGCCGGGAAACCGCAGAAATAGAGGCAAACATATTGTTTACAAGTTCTTGCAGGCCCTTATTTTGACACAGACAGCCCCAAAAACTCAGCTCCCCCAAAGGGGTAGAGAAAATTTAGAGGGAACTCCCCTAAAATAGAGAAAGGACATTGCAACAAAAAAAGCTTTTAAAATTTCTTGCGCGGGGGAGGGGTGTCTACATAAAACCAGTCTTTCAGCTAGTGTTGTGAGGGGGTTTACCCCGCCATTAGTCCCTTTAAAAAGAAGTGGTTTCCCCCATTGGGGAAGTTTCCAAAAAAAATTTTGCCCCCAAGCTGTTAAACCCTTGACTGTTTTTGGGCCATCCCCCACGACGCAAGTCTATTTTTGAAAGGAGTGGTGACAGGCCTTGTAAAAAAGGGGCATAAAAACCCCCCAAATACATCAAGTATCAAGTAAGTTTTAAAGTAGTTTAACACATAAACGAAAAGCCAGTTTTGGCAAAAAATTGCAAAAAGAAAATTGCCCCTTATAAACCCTGAACCTAAACCCAGAACCAATTTTGGGGAGGGGGTGGGATTAGATTATTTGAAGCTTAAACTTATGCTGGAAAATATTCCAGAACTCCCAAAAATTGTTTAAAATTTAAAAATTTATGTTAGATTCAATTTTCTGCTGTTGGTCCCAAAGTCGGTTTTTGTTTCACATGGTAGATTTCCCCATGACTTTCACTCTCCCCACTTTTTTTTTTTTTTTCTTTCCGTTTTCTTTTTCTTTCTTTTTTTTTTTTTTTTTTTGCAAATGTTTTTTTGCTGTTTTTGTTGCTGGTTGTTTTTGTTGCCATATATTTTTGTCGCAGGCCCAGTTTTAGAAAACAGTGTTTTTAAAAATGCCAGTTTGGTTCATGTTCACAATTTTTTTAAAATTTTCTTTTGACACCTTTGACTGTGATATGTAGAATGGAAGGTGCGAGACAAAGGGGATGGGTCGGGGGTTGAACTGAAAAAAACTGAATGATTATAAAAAAAAAAAAAAGAAATTCACTTCCCCCCCATCCAAACCTTTTTCTTTTAACTACATTAAAATCACTAAGGAATTTTTAAGGGAATTTTATTAAAATTTTTCCAGAATTATTTAAATACTTAAGAATGGAATTTGCTTGGGAAAATTTTACTGAAAGGAAAATTATAAAACTTAAAAAAGACTTTTCTTAAAAAAAGAAAATATTTAAAAAATTTTGAGGAAAATAAAAACATTGGGCCTGCCCTTAAAAAGGGGATTGAATTTCACACAAAATTTTACGGGGCCTTTACTTTTAAAAGTTAAAAAGGACAAAACCTTGGTTTTTGTAAAATCCAAAACCTGATTGGGGGCCTTTCTTCATTACGCCCAAAGGCCTGGTAGGGGAATTGTAAATGTTCGGGATTTGAGCCCCAGGAAGGGGGTAAAGGGATTGATGGGGGTATTTGCCCCAAAAGGGAGGAAAAGGATTTATTCGGTCTTGTTGATCCAATGAAACCCGGGTTTTGGGGGCCCCTTGCGGGTTCAGTTGCTTCCCCATGGCCATTGGTAAAACATGGTTTTGTCTTGTGTGGTCATTGACTGCCCCCTAGGGGGGCCCAAGGGGTGTAAACATGGATTGTCATGTGTGGTCAGTTAAATGCCCAAATAATGGCCCATTTAAAAAGGGAATTTTCATGTGGGGTTCAGTTGACTGCCCCCAATGGCCAGGGTTTTAAACTGGATTTTTTAAAAGTGTGGTCAGTTGCCCTTCCAGGGCCCAAGGTCAAAAATGGATTGTCAATGGGGTTTCATTTGGACTGCCCAAAAAAAGGCCCATGTGTCAAATGGTTTGCCCATTTGCGGGTCATTTTGACTGCCCCCAAGGGCCCAAGTGTCAACAGGGAATTGTATGGCTGGTCATTTGGGGACTGTCCCAGGGCCCATGTTTAACAGGGAAATTGTAAATTGCTTCATTTAAACGCCCCTTTTGGGCCATGTGTCAACAGGGATTGTCATGTCCGGTCGGGTTGACTGCCCCCACAGGGAAAAATGTGTCAACAGGGTTTTGTCATTTCTGGTCATTTTGACGCCCCCTACCCAGTTTTAACATGGATTCTGTGGCTATTTTCATTTGAAACCCTTTTTCCCATGGGCCGGGGGTGTCCAAAACCAGGGGAAGGCACTTTAACCGGGGATGATTGGCCCCATGGGGTTGGCCCAAAGGGGGTTGGGCGGGGGGCCGGGGGGGGGGGTTTGAGGGTACTTGGGCCTGGGAGGTAACAGGGATTTGTCAATGGGGAATTTTTGACATCCCCCTAGGTGTGAGGGGGGGTTCTTCATCCCAATCCCGCTTGCAGGGGAAAATTAAAGGGGGTTCCCCAAGGTTTCCATTTTGGGGAAGGGGTGAAATAGGTTCCCCCGGGGGGCCCTTTTTTAGGAAATTAACCGGGTAGGTATGGGGCATGGGGTTTGGCGCCCCCAATGTTTCCTCCCATTTGGGGAGGTTTTAAACAACCTGGTATTGGGGGAATCGGGGGCGGGAAAGGTTACCAGGTTCGGGGCTAAAAACCAGGGGAAAGTAAGGGGGGGTAGTGCCTGGGGCCATAAGGCTCTTTTTTAAGGCTAAAAAAAACCTGGTAGGGAGGTAAACAGGGAGGCTGGAAAATAGGGGGGGGTTTTTTAAAAGGACATCCAATGGGGGGAAAAATTTGGGGGCAAAATTAGGCCCAGGGGGGGTGTAGGTAAAAAAAATTGGAAAATTTTTAGGGGGGGTCAGGGGGGCTGCGCCAATAAGTTCCTAGGCTCTGTGAAAGGCTACATAACCGGGAAAGTGGGTGTGCCCAAGGGGGGCGGGGCGTTTTTGGGGTTTTCCCAGGCCCCTGTTTAGGTACAAAACCCGGGTTATGAAAGGGGGGGTCAGTGGGGCTGTGCCAAAAATTTTTCCTAGGCTTTTGTAGGCACATAACCTGGTATGTAGGTGTGTCGTGGGGCTGGGGCCAAATTAGGTTGCTAGGCTCTGTGGACGTAAAAACCCGGTATGTAGGTGGGTGGTGGGGACTGCGCCAATTGGTTTTCCCTGGGCTTGTTAGGCTAATAACCTGTTTGTAGGGGGTCAGTGCGGTGGGCCACAATTTCCTACGCTTTGTTGGGCTACATAACCTGGTAGGGGGTGTGTCAGGGGGGCCCGCCCCCTTTTGGTTCCCGGTCTTTTTAGGTACAAAAACCGGTATGTGGGTTGGGTCAGGGGGGGCTGCGCCAATAAGTTCCTAGGCTTGTGTAGGTAAAAAACCCTGGTATGTTTGTGTCAGTGGGGCTGCCCCAAAATGGGTTTGCTAGGCTCTGGGGACGTTACATAACCTTTATTTAGGTGGGTGATGGGGTTGCGCAATGGGTTGCTAGGCTCTGTGAAAGGCTACATAACCAGTAGGGTAGGTGGGTCAGTGCGGCTGGGCCATTTGGTTCCTACCTTTGTGAAAGGCTACATAACCTGGTATGTAGGTGAGCCCAAAGGGGGGCTGCCCCCCAATAGGTTCCCACATTGTTTTTGGGCTACATAATGGTATTTTAGTTGGGTCAGGGGGGCTCCCGCCAAAAAAATGGTTCCCAGGCCTGGTAGGTTTAAAATAACCTTGGAAAGGAGGGGGTTTTCAGGGGGGCTGCGCCAATGGGTTTCCCCGGGCATTGTTTTAGGCTAAAAACCGGGTTTTGTAGGTGGGCCCGGGGGGCTGCCCCAATAGGTTCCCAGGCATTGGTAGGTTTCATAACCGGGAGGTAGGGGGCCCAGGGGGGCTGCGCCAATGGGGTTCCCCAGGCTTTGTGTAGGTTTACAAAACCCTTTGGTTTGTAGGTGGGTCAGGGGGGGCTGCCCAATGGGTTTTCCCAGGTTCTGTGGGGGCAACAAAACCCGGTAGTGGGTTTTGGGGCCCTTTGGGGTGCCCCAAATAGGTTCCAGGCTTGTGTAGGTTTACAAAACCCGGGGAAAGTAGGGGGGTAAAGGGGGTGCCCCAATGGGATCGGGGGCTTGGGGGAGGCTACATAATTTGGGTTTTTTTTGTTGGGGACGAGAGAAAAGAGGTTGGAAGGTGGGTTTCCTCTGGGGGAAGGATTTGGAATGATTTCTCGATGAGAATTATTTTAAACATTTCCCTACCCCCTCTCCTTACTGTGGTGGAACTTGAAACCCTTTTCCGGTACTAGTAAATCAAAGTTTTTTTATTTTTTTTCCCGGGTCTTGTTAAAATACTGACGAGTGGCTCCGAAAAAATTTTTTGGGCCCTTGTACTCTTAGAAGTATTGTAGCCTGAGAGACGAATTGAAGAGAGAAGTTCAAACATTCAACATTTGATTAAAACAACAGAGAACGACACAAGTTAAGTGCAATAAACTGCACAATTTAAAGTGCGTTTCCCAACACTTTAAATTTTATTTTCTTACACATAGGTAAGAAATGGCATGCCCATTTCAGTAGGTTTAATTTTATTTTTCCTTAAACCCACAACAATTAGGGGCCCTTCCTACTCCTTTTTTAAACTTGCTTGCACACCGAACAGCGGCTTAATTTGGGGCATACAGTGGGCCTTCCCTAAGTTACCAAAATGTTTTTTGGGTTTTATTATACATCCACTTCGTTTTGCTACACCCTTTTGGGCAAAATGGGGAAAGGGGGGGGGGGGGGTTGGGCATTTCATAACAGGTTCTAAAATTTTTTCCATCTAAAGTGGGGGTAAGGGTCTGAGGGGGTTTAAAGTCCAGGTGGTTAGCTAATTTACTTTTTAAGGGAGGGGGTATTTGGGTTCTTTCCTGCGTGGGGAAATGCCCCGCTGGTTTTGATTGGTTTTTTCGGGGTGTCCCCCCGGTTTAATTGAACCCGGGGGTTTGTCTGGTTTTTCCCCGGTTTTGGGGGAGTCCCAGATTTGGGGGTCAGCAATATGTTTTAGGTGCCCAAGGACCCCATTTCTGCATAAGGAACCCCTGTCTGTAGGTGGAATTGAGGGTGGTTTGTCGAGGGGGGCCCCCAACACTTTTTAACCCATGTTTACTTTTTTCAGCAGGTGTGAGACTCACCAGCAAAGTTTACCCCCTTTTAGATTTTTGGGGCTAAAACCCATAAATTTCTCCATTTTTGGGTTTAAAAGGGTTGGGGTTAAGTTAAAAAAGGGTAGGAGCCCTAAAAAAGCTACAGTTTCAGTAAGACAGTTTTTTCCAGTTTTTTAAAGATTAAATCACACTGGTTTTGGGCTACGCTTAGTCCAAGTACAATGGGGTTGGGGGATTTAAAATTCATATACTACAGGCTTTTAAAACAATCCCCCAGTTTTTACAAACAGTTTGGGCATTTTTAAAACCTAGCCCCGGCATACAGTTTTTTGATCAAATTTTTTTTTTTGAATTATTATCTGAACAGTTTTAAAATTGCATACGGGCAAAAGTAAAGGTGAACAAAAAGGGAATAGGGGGTAGATTTTTAAACCCAAAGTTTCATAACCCCCGGAGAGGGGAGTTTGGGCCCATATGATGTAAAACCAAAATTCTCCTTCCAAGGGGAAAAAACATTCATCAGTTTGTAAATGTTGTAAAAATTTGTAAAAAGTTACAGTTTTAAACCCACACAGCATCCAAAAAATCAAAAATTTTGATTCGAAAATGTAAAACAGACTTCCAACCATTTTTCCTGGGAATTTACATGAATGGATGGAGGTCAAGGATTTACCAGGTGTTTACCAGGCCTTCTCTTTTCGCCCCTTTTTGTTTTCCCATGTTCTCATTAGGGGGCAGTTTGGGGGTCGTGAAGTTTTTGGCCGGTTTTCCCCCCGGGTATTGTATTCTAAACGCCAATCGGGTTTTTTGCTCAAACCCGCAGGTGTCATTCACACCCGGGATGAGGGGGGGAGGGATCGTTCTTATCATCATTCGGGGGGAGTTTGGGTTTGAACTTGGCAGCACGGGCTTACTAAATCAGCACCCGGTTTTTTTTAAATGGGGTCCGTATGGGAAAAAAGACTCTCGTGGGGAAAAAACAGTGACAAAATCTCCCAAAAGGGGCCCGCGAGCACATGGGGGTTTAGTTTGGGGGGTGGGGGGGGGGGGGGGGGGGGGTTGGTGGGGGGTTTGGGGGGGGAGGTGGTGGTGGAGACCCTTTTAGGGGGGTTGTTAAATGATTGAGAATGCATTTTCGGTTCAAAAGCAAAAAACTGCATGAAAACCGTATTTAAATTCCCAAATGGGGAATTTTTGGGCAAGATTTTTTTCCCTTTTAAAAAAAATTATTTAGTTTTTCAAAAGTCGGGGCCCGGAATGTCAAGGGGGTTTCTGACCAGTGCGATGCGCAAAACATTTTTGTGCCACTTCCCCCCTCCTAAACCCCCTCCCCCTAAACGTCCCCTTCACCTTCCCGACTTCGCGGCAGTCCCAGATCCCAGAACGCGCGCAGCGGTGAGATAGTAAGTGAACGTTTGGGTTTATAGTGAAGAAAGAGATAAATTTAGAGAAAAGAGAGAAAAGGGGAGAGAAAAAGAGAGGGGAAAAGGAGAGAGAGAAAAAGAGGGGAGAGTGAGTTAAGTTCGGGGATGACAAAAAATTTGTATTAGTAGCTCATGTTTTATTTACAGTACTCACTCATGGCAAGATTTTTCACACACACACACACCAGAGCCCACACAACACACAAAACAAACACAAAACACACACAAAACACACACACACACACACACACACCCCACACACACACACACACCCCACCCATGAAAAGAAAAAAATTCAAGTTCATTTTCCCCCGCGGGGCACGCAAAAGGCCTTTTTTAACCGGCAGTGTCTTTTTATGGTCGTGCAGTGAGCCCAAACAATGGCAGCGCTCTTTTCTACTTTCACAAGGACGTTAACCCAACATTGTTGCTTTTTCGGGGGAATGTTTTTAAAAAAAGAAAACGGCTGATTCCAAACCCACAAATTTTTTTTTTAAAAAAAAGTATTTTTTTTTTCAGAAATGGTTTTTACATAAGTCGGTTTTGTTTTGAGGGCAAAGCTTTACAAAAACCCCTGAAAAAAGGATATGTGCCCTTTCCCCCACCGTCTACTGAATCTTCAGGTATTTCAGCGGGAAAAAACCATGGGCGTCATCAACTGTTTAAGAAAGAAAGACGGGATTATAAATTTTTATGTAAAGAAAAAGTAGAAAAAAGCTTGTTCAGCCTCCCCAAAAAGCCAAACGGGTGGGTTTCCCGGGAAATTTCAATATGTTGGAGAAAAATTAAGGAATTTCATGCCCGGGTTACCTTTTCAGATACTAAATTTCCCCGCTTTGGGAAATGAGGGATCAGGTTTCGCCAAAAACATTTCCCGAAAAAATGTGCTGTGTGGCAAAAAAAACAAGCCCGGGGACAAAATAAACTCGTATGTTCCAACGAGCTAAACGAAAAATTGAAAAGTGAAGATGCTCCAACAAGTCCAAAAAGAAAGGGGAAAAGAACTGTGCAGCATGAACCGACTGCTTTTTTTTCCCTGTGGGGGGTCCCCTTTCTGCTGGCAAAACTTTTCAAAAATTTTGTCAAACAAGGGAACTGGACGAGAAAGTCAAAAAAAGCTACCTTTCTGGGGATCAAAAGTTTCTAAATTAAGTTGGGTGGAGACTGATAGAAAACAGTTCTGAAAAACCATAACACATGCCTGCAAACTTTTTTACAAACGGCTTAAAAGGGTAAAAGCCCCAAGCAAACGGGGAGGAATCTAATGAAAAGGGGATGACTTTTTTTTGGAAAAGAAAAGGGCGTTTGCAAGTTTTTCTTATACGGGGTTTAACGGGTTTGAGACATTTTTGCACCAATGTTTTATATGAAAAGTCCCCTAAATTGTTTAATTTACGTCTCCATGCATTGGGTGTTCCACCCCACTTTGTGAAATTCAACCCCGTTTTGGGGCCAAAGACTTTTGCAACCCTTTTCCCAAATTGTTTCAAAAAAGCTCTACAGGAAAAGGGAAAAAACTTTCGGGGTTTTTTTTCAAAAGAGAGAGAAGGAGTTTTTCAAAGCTTTGACCATGATTCCGGGGCTTCTTTTCCCCGGGTTTCAAAGATTTTTCGCAGAGAGATGTTAAAAAAGCCCAAAAATTCTTTTTACTGGCGGGTTTATAAAGAAGATGAAACCAAAAAATCTTACCCCAAATTTTCTTCCCGCATTGGTTTCGATGATTCTTGATGGACCAGGATTTCTTTTTAAAAGATCAGGCACACGAACAGTGAAAAAAATTTTGCACGGCCGGGCCCAACCCGGCTTTAAACAAATTCCAATTTATGATCTTAAACAGCGGGAAAGGGTTCAATACAAAGGACATTCAACAACACGGCTTTTCATCACAAAAAAAACCCACAGAAATGCCTGTTCCTGTGCCCTTTGGTTTAAAAATTAAAGCTGAAACTGGGGAAGGGGAAAGGAACTGGTTAAATTGTTGAAACCCTTGGACTCCCCAAAATTATATGAAAGAGTACTAGGTATTTCCAAAGATGTTGCCAAAACAGTGTGCCCCAAAATTTGGGGGATTGAAGGGGGTTGTTGTTCCCCCGGGGAAACTGACCCCAAGGGTTTTACTTTTGGGAATGGTAACAACATTGATAAACAAACCGAGTTCTACTACCGCAAGTATTTTTTCCCAGGGAAACCCAAGTCTATCTTTGGGTTTCAGCGGCCCCCCCACATTTCTTTAAAAGGGGCCAGAGAAATAAAAAATAAACCTCGTTGTTAAAAGGCCAAAAGAAGTGCAAAACCCTCTTCCAAGTACTACACCCCTTGCCCCACAATTTGAGAAAGAAAAAAGCACCCGGTTTACCAGCAGTTTTTTGGCCTTGCAAGCCGGGATGTCTCCAAAAGGTTTAAAAGCGAAAAATTCTCCCCAAAAAAAACCATGGCGGGAAAAATTTTCACCTTGTCACCCAATTCTGAGCCTGCGGAAATTTCCCGTGGGGGGGAATGGGATCAACATTTTCCTCCAGACCCGAGACCTGGCCCGATGGAATGCACAGTGGTGACAATTCTGTATCCACGAATTTTCCCAATTTTCCCTCAAAGAGGACCCTGTGAAAAATTTAATCATGTTTTCCTTTATCATGGGGGGCCTTTCCCAAAGTTTTCCAAACTCAAAAAAAAAAACAAGAGGGAAAGCCAGATAGCTCTCTTCCCTTTTTGGAAATAATGCTCATTCGCCGTTTTTAAATTTAAAGCATCCCATGCACTGATCAAGGCTAGGTTTTAACACCTCAACCTGGACAAATTCCAGTGATTGCCATGGAACCCGCCACTGTTTTGCCCTTGCCCAAAAGGGGTCCGGGGGGTCCTGGGCCGTAGAGCTTGGTGAAGATTTTTTTGTTTATGCTAGGAGGGCTTCACATAGAAATTGCCCGCGTTTAAAGGGTTAGGAGACTGGCTGAAAGGAAGGGCTTTTACAAGTCTTCTGATCTGTGGAGTCACCAGGGTGGTGTTGCGGGCTCTTGCTGAAGGTTTTACCCTGTTTGCGAGGCGGGGACTGGGCCCCGAAATCACCGCAAACATTTAAATCTACCTACTTTCCAAACCCAAAAAGCAAATTTAGCAAGAGACAGAAAATTTGAGGGAAAACCTTTGAAGAATGTACAAGAACCAAAAGTGAGAACAACCAAATGTTTGCTTACTGGGTGAGTTTTTTGGAGTTACAGGGTTTGGGGTAACCCAGCTCATCCATTCTTCCGTGCTGCAGAATTTTTAACGTTTTTTACAAAACCTGGGACCTCATTCCCCGGTTTTTTGCCTTTGGCCCATCCACTATGCCCCCGATGGCTGTCCCGTGAAATTTAAAGTGCCTATTCAGGGTCATAAGAAAGTTTCTATCTGTACATCAAATTTTTTTCGTGGTGGGTTTTGTCCCTCAACAAAACTGGGAGAATTTTCTTTAATTTCCCTTGATCCCTGCCCCATGAACGTGTAATGCCTTTATCAAAGGGATGGAGGTGCAGTCGGGGTTTTAAAAATAAACCCCGCAGCTTTCCGAAGATGGATGGTTTCAGGGGGAAATCACCCGTTTTTTTTTCACGTTTTTAACAGCAAATATTAGGCCCTTTAAAGGGTGATGGAAAAATCATGGGGCAATCAGCAGCCCAAAGAGAACAATTTCAAGCAATGTTCAAAAAGGGTTTCTTTCTTTTGAAGAAGCTGGCGTCCATTGGGGGTTTACGTGGTGTTCTCTTTTCCCAAAGGGGCACCAAAGTTTTTCCAGATGTTTCAGCTGTGACAGCATTCGTGTTTTCATCTCTATTGGGAAACAAAAATATCATGATTTTTTTTTTCTCAAAGACTCCCTAATAGGAAATACTTCTGAAAATCACCGTTATCAATAAACAAACTGAGAATTTTTTGTTCAGAAGAAAACAGCAAGAAAACCAAAAACCTCACCCTCCCCGCGCAGTGACTGCTCCTTGGTTTTTTAAAATTGTTCAATTTCCTGTCAAAAACAAGGAAGGGGGAAAACCTGGAATTTTTCCGGCACGAAAACCCCTACACCCCCCGCGCTCAGCAGAATGGAGATAATTTTTGATCGGGAAAAAAAATCAGACCTCCTCAGATGTCTTTAAAGCATGAGCATTGTATCCCCTTGTTTTAGAAGAACTTGGTGGGGAAAAAGATGAGTCTGAAAAAGATGCATATGTTTTAGTTTTGAATTTAACAAACCGAAGCTGATGGGGATCCCCTTTGGGGGAAAGGGGGAAGCCTTATGTATGAGAGTGTCCCCCCAATGGAAAAAGGGCACCAGCTGCAAGCACATGAACCAAAACAAGAGACAGGCAATCTTCACATTACAGAATGGACCTCTACAACCCAGATGCCCTAATACTTGATGGGCCCCAACGTTTTTGCTTTTTGCCCCAAAAAAATCGTTTCCCCAAATTTTTAAAAATAAGCGGGCTTGTCTTTTTGGGTTCCCCATGTCCCTTTTCCCAGTTTTAAAAACGTGACAAGAAATTAAAGTTGTTTGGGCCCTCTATCTTCCAGACAGGGTTGAAATCATCCCAAACAGAAGCGTGGCCATGGGCCCCAAGACGAAAAATAACCCCGAGTTCCCAAACCCCCGCAAAAAATTGGGGAAAAGTTTCCCGAGAAAAAAAAATTTCAAACAAAGAAGATCTTTTCAGTTTTTTTGCAAGGAACAGTTCATCTTAAAGTAGGGAAAAAAGTCAATTTTCCCCCACAAGTCAAAAAAGTTATGTGTCTTTTCCCCTGCTGTTTATTTTCAAAAATTGATGGGTGCAACCAAGAGGAGGCAGACATCGTATGTTTTTTTTCACGCTGTGACTGATCCCGCAAGGGCACGCGGATTTTTTAAACAGAACAGGGACCCCTGAAGTAGTTTTTCCGGGGTATCTTCTTTGCTTTTCAAAATCCCAAACTGAGGACTATGGGTTGCTTTTGGGTCTGGAAAACATTTTATTACATTGCAGCACTACGATAGCTTTCCAGCCTTCCCCCAAGCAAATCCAGGCTTTGCCATTTTTTTTATATTTACTGGTTTTTGACACTGTTCCCTTTTTTTCAGGGAAAGGGGAAAATCCCCAGCATGGGGCGAAATGGGCGCCCCTTTTCCAAAGGGGTGACTGGGCCTTTTTCCCACCCAAAAAAGCATCCGGAAAACCCTAACTGGGGACTGCTTCAAAATAATTAGAAGTTCGTGTCTTGAGTTGAAAGTTTGTACAATTGGGCAAAAAGTCAACAAAAAAGACAACGCCTTTTTTTTTCAGAGTGCAAAAATCATTGAAAACTTCCCCCAAATGCAGACGGTTTTATCAAAAATGCTTCGTGCTACTTTTTCCCGTCCGGGAAATTTTTTTGGGGGAAAAATCACTATGAGGACCCCCTCTCTTCCTTCTCCAAAAGGATTTTGGGGGTGGAAAACAAACGCAACAAAAATTATTGTTTGGGAAACCTGTTTGGACCACCTTTAGTTTAAAGGGAAAAAAAAAGATTCCCGTTAGAACTCCTCCCTTGTGGGTGCAAGAAGGGTTTCCCAAAGTGAAGTTGGGAAGTGCGGGTACCTCTGGTCTCCCCCGTGTCCCGCCCTATGCCTGTGGGGGAGTTGTGACCCGGGGCAAAAGGGGAAAAAATGCCAGAACACCCCCATTGGTTTAGTTGTTTGGGAACTGTTGAGCACCCTAGAGTGTAAAAATAATTTCATCTTATGTTTTGGGGCGTTTCGATGAAATTTAAAATGATAAAATAAGGTGCCTACATTTATCCTGTTTTTCTTCTGTTGTTAAAAATTTTTTTGTTGCCGTTTTTAAAATTTTTTGGGTCCCTTCCCTAACTCCAAGTCCCCTTTTAAAAACAAAAACCCCAAAAAAAAAATTTTTAAAAAAAAAAACAGGAGAAACCAAAAAAGGGGTTTAGGGCCCGGGGTAAAAAAGCTGTAAAAAGGGAAAAAAGGCATTGGCAAGGGCTTATGAAACCCCAATTTGGGGTGGCCCAAAATAGGTCATTATGAATTTAAAAAAAAAAATTTTTGGCTAAATGTGTATTTAATTCAATTCCCAATTTTTTTACCCAGTCCCGCATATTTAAAACATGATTTGTGTGTACCAAAAAAGTAAAGGGGATAGTTTAGCAAGTGTCAGAAAAAACACCCCCCAAAATATTCCCCCATACCTAATTTTTTAAGGCAGTTACACAATTTAAATAAGTAAGAGAGCTTGCCCCTTTTTAAAAAAATTAAAACTAGACAAGCCTACACCTTCAGACAAAAGGGTTTGCTTTTGAACCAAATCATTTTGATGACCAAAAAAAATTTTCTTAACAAACCCTCAAATTTTTGTCATGGGAAAAAAAGGGGGGGGAGGGGGGGGGGGGGTGAGACGGCCATTGTTACAAGAAAAGTAAACTTTTTCCCGATGAGTAGTAAGCCAATTGTTTGGGGGGGAAAGGGGGGGCCGAAAAATGATGGGGTGGCGGCATGAAAGTAATTTTCTCTTGAACAGATAGGGTTTAGACAGGTGGCCCACACCGTTCTGGGGCAAAAGAAAGGGTTTGGGGGGGGGGGGGGGGGGGGGGGATTTTGGGTAAAGGGGGAGAGATTTTTAAAATTATTTTTGTTTTTGGGGTTTTTAGTGGGGCCGGGTTTTTGGAAAGGGGGTTTTTTAAACGTTTCGTACGGGGATGTAGGTGGGGGTGCGCCAATAGGTTTCCCCGGCTCTGTGGAGGTTACATAACCTGGTATTAGGTGAAATCAGTGGGGTTTCCCTGAGTCAATGGGGTTTCCCTGATCAGGGGGGTTCCGTTCAAACAGTCAGGGGGAAAAAAGGAAGAAAGAAGAGTTTGAGAAGAGAAGTTTAAGGAAGGGAAGGGGGAAGGAAGGTTTTTGGGGGAGGAAAAGAAAGAAGAGAGAGAGAGAGGGGAGAAAAGAGGGGAGAGGGGAGGAGAGAGTGATGAGTGAGTGAGAGGCAGACGAAACAGAGAATTGAAAATTTTGGGTTGAGGATAAATGAAAATGAGGGAAGGGGATTGAAAAAAAAGGGTGGGGGGGGGGGAAAGGGAAAAGGGCATATAATGAGATACATAAGCAGTAGAGGATATCTCCCCCATCAAAAGAGAGAGAGAGAGGGGGGGGGGGAGATTAGTGGAGGCAGGGGGGGTTAGGGGGGTTTCAAAAGGCAACATTGTGAAAAACTACTTGAGAATTGTCTGTCGTGTCCAACTGGGGGCCCAAGCATCTGATTGGGAAAAAGATGCACACATACCCGGTTTTTTTATTGGTATCATTCAGGTATTTTTTCCCCAAAATTTTTTTTTTCTTTTAACAATTTTTATGTGTTTTTTCATTTAAAAATAGTTAATAAAAAACAATGTTGCCCTTTGTTGATTTAAAAAATTGTTTTTCTTTGTAAAAGAAAAAGAAAAGCCCCCACTTCACAGCAAGAGGGGGGAAAAACGGGGTTTAAATTTTGGGCCCCAAGCAATGAAGGGGGAAAAGAGACAGAGTGGGAGGGAGGGAAGGAGTAAGTGAATGAGTTTCCCCTTTGTCCCCTGGGCCCGCTTTTCTCCACTGGATTTGCAGGATGGGCCCCTGGAGCAGCCAGCAGTTTTGGGGCAGGGTCTGTCAGCATCTCGGGCTCAGCCTTCGCATGCCTGAAATCCATGAGCCTTTAGAAAGGGCCTCAGCCGCTGGCCCCTCTTCCCGCCTTTGCCTGAGGATGTCCTCAAAAAGCATCCGCAAGATCTGCGTTTTTCGGGAGCTCTGGGAACGGGCCCCTGTTTTATCACCAATACCCCCGTGTCTATGCCAAATTTGGGCCCCAAATGCAGTGCTTGTTTGGGGCTGGGTAAGCTCTGGGTCCCCACCCCGCTTGTCTTTTCATAGGGTTTGGGGGATGGCCCTTTGGTTTTGTCTGTTTACCTTTTCTCACCCCCCAGCCCAAATTTTTTCCCCGTCTCTACTCTGGGCTGTTTTGGTGTATTGCCCGCCTGGGGAAAATTTTTGTTTTCTCATCTGTTTTCTCTCACTGTTCCTGTCTCTCACTCTGGGCCCGTATAGGTATTGCCCCCCCTGAAATTTTGTGTCTCTTTGTGTCCCCTCACTTCTCCTGTCTTTCACTCTGTCTGTATAGTGAAATTTCCCCGCCTGAATTTCTGTACTTCCCCTCTCTGGGCTCTTACTGTCTCGTTCTCTGTCTGTCTGTGTCGTCGTCTGTTCTTTTTGTATTTTATCTCTTTTTTGTCTCTGTCTCTGCATCTCTCTCTTTTTCCCCTTCCCCTCTCTCCCTTCTCTTTTCTCTCTCTCCTCTCTCTTCCCCCCCGGTGGGTTTTTGGGCCTTGTCGGGTGGAGGGTTTGCGTGGGTTTCCCGTGATCCCTTAGGCCTGCTGGCGGGGCCTCAAAACTTGGAGATGGCTTTTTTTTTTAACGCTTCTAGGGGCCCGAGGGTTTCAGATGCGGTTTTTGGCCCCAAGGTAACGTGGTAAGGAAATTGATGCCCTGGTAGGGCCCCATGTCAGATGGCAAGGGTGAGGAAACCCCGACTAAAAGTAACCCGCCCCTTTTCCTTTTCTTTTTTTTTGCCTCCTTATTTGGCCCTTTTTTATCTTCGTCTTTTCCCCCCTTAAATCTTCTTTTCCACACTCCTTTTCTCTCTGTGGTCTCCCTTTAAAACCGCCCCGTTTTCCGGGGGCGGTGGGGGGCCCGTGTCGGGGGGGGAATGAGATCCTTTGGGGATTGAGAGGGCCAGCGCTTCAACAATCACTTTGGTGGGCCCCTTTCCCAACAGGGGGTACATTTTGGGCCCCCGGGGTACTAAGGCTTCCCCTTTTTGGGGCCCCGGGGGAAAAAAAGGCCTTTTTTTCCCGGTGGGCCCAAAGGGAACCCCTGCAGTGCTCAGCTCTCTGTTCCCGGGGAGTTGAGGGAGATCAGGGGGGATAGGGTTTGGAAAGGTTTTTTTTCTGTTGTATGTCTTCCCCCTGAAGCCTGGAAGGGGGCAGATATTGGGTCTTTGGGCCCCCCGGGCCCCCCCGTTGGGCCCCCAGGTGGGGGGGTTTAAAAAAAGATAAATTTTTGCCCCATAAAAAATGGGCTTCCATTAAACATCATCCCCCCCAAAAAAAAAAAGTTCCCTCATTTTTGCAAAAAGGGGTCACAGGAGTCCCCCATTGGGGACTCTGATTTTGAAAAAGAAACAAAGGAAAATTTTCAGGATTTTTTGGGCTTCTTGGTTGGGGGCATTTAAAAATAAGGAGAGGACAAACCTCCCTTTTGCACTAAGCCCGGGTTTTCAATACAGGGAAAGGGGTTCCAAGGTATTCAGGGGGACCCACAGTCCCTTTTTAAACGACTCAGAAACGGCAAACCCTTTCTCATCCCGTGTAAAAGTAAAAAAAAAAACAGTGCAGCTGCTGAAAGCTCAAAATTGTAGAACCCAGAGATCCGGGTGACCCCCCATAAACGCTGGGGAAATTTCCCCTTTAAGGGGGTCATTCGATGGGCCCGATCTTAGAGGAGTTTCAGAGGCAGGAAACCCAAAACGGGAAATGGCATCCAGGGTGGGCAGAGGTGCATGGGTGCCCGTAAAAAGGGGCCAAAAAATTGGACACCAAAAACCCCCCTTTCTGACATTCTGCAATCCCGTGCTGCCCCCTGTCAAAAAAGGAAAGGGGTATCGGGAAATTTTCCCAAACAAATGTATGTTCCGTTCCAATTCGTTGTTCAAAAACCCGAAGTTTGGTCCGTCAAGACCGTGTTTGGGCAGGAGGTTGTGGGGTTTGTTTTCCAAAGGAAACCCCTGATGGGCCCTGTAAAGAAACCCGGGGCATGTGCAAAACGGGGGTGGCGGGCCACCCCTCCTCTTTACGCCTCCCTGTCTGGAAACAAGAGTTTAACCATCCAAAAAGGGAAAAAAAGAAAAAAAGATCTCGTTTTTTTTAAAACCCCCAGGCCAAAATTTTTGGCAGTCAGGGCGCCAACAGCATCTTCCCTACGCTTCGGCGGTTTTTAAAAAATATCCCACACGTTCAGTCTGCTGCCAGACTGACGATTTTACTTTTTCCCCAAAACTTTTCCCGGGAAAACAGATAAGCTTTGGGGGGAAAAAGGTCCACCCCCTCCCCAAACCCCATGAATGCCCCCGGTGATGGCAAAAAAACCCCCACCCCCCCAGGGCTGCCCCGCAGTCTTTTCAACATCTTGCGCTGGGGAGATTAAAAAACCAGAACCCGCAACCCCGAATTCCTCTGTCCCCGGGGCCCGGGGCGGGGGAAGGGGTTTCAAAACCCCGTGTTTGGGGTTTGGGGGAGATGGGGAAAAAAAAACCCCCACCATCTCCCAAATCCAAACCCCCTTTTCCCCTTTTCCAAAAAAAATCCAAAGGGCCCTTTTTCCCCCTTTCGGGCAAGTCTGCCAGCAGGTCCAAAAAACCCCCCAGTCCAGTGAAAATACAAAATAAATTTTGCTCCATTAGATGCGGACGTTTTTGGAGGAGGTGCCCGGGTTTTTTTCCTTTTTGCCTCCTTTCACCATGGAAAGTAAAAATTTTCCCCTTGGAAAAATTTTCCCTGGTCTAAATTCCAAATTTTGAGGAGCCCGCAGCTTCTGTGTCAGTCCCCTAAAAACCCTTTCCCTCGTCTCTTCAAGAAACTCAAATTCAAAGCCCAAAACCTTTACTCTTTCTGGCTTTAATATTCTTTCGAAAGACAAACCCTCCACGGTTTGGGGCTGTCGGGCGGTGGTTTCCCTTCTCCTCACCCAAAAATTTGTTGTATAGTCCCGTCATTCTGTTACCTCCCCTTTTGGGTGTAGCGCCCAGTGTCACTTCCCCAAGACTGTGACAAATTTTGTTCCCTTTATCTCCACCTTCCCGTCCCGGTTTGTCGTCAGGACCTTGTCCCGCTGTGAAAACTTCCTCGACCCTTTTTTTTGTTGGGGACTTTTAAAGGTCACAATCCCTTTTTTGGGGGAGTGCCGGTACGTACCCAAAGGGGCTGCTTTAATTTAGGATTCCTTTCAGACTTGGGTTTTTGTTGTCTGAAGACGGGATCTGCAAAATTATTCCACTTTCCTCAGGTTCACTTTCGTGTTTTTAAATTTTTCGGTTTTTACCCTCGCGGTTCCCGGGCTAAGAGTGGTTCTGTCCCTGACATTTCACGGGAAATGAAACCCTTTCCCGTCCCCCTTTTACAACCTGTATTAATGCAATGTCTCTGTCTTCAGCATCTCAATTAAAGAAAGCCAAAATGGGATCTATTTGCACCACTATTTCCAAGGAGGTTAGGACACTGATTTTTCTTAGATCCCGGGCCCAGGGAGAATCTCTGACTACTACTATGATTAAATGTGCTAAAACTGTAATTTCCGTGTCTTCCCACAAAAATTCAAAAAGGGCCCAAAAAACCCTGGTTTGGTTAATTGCCAAAAATTTCCAAAGTCCCCAAAAAGGGCTTAGGTTTAGGTATACCCTCGCCCCTTCCCGGGGCCCCCCAAAATCGAGCCCATCAAAAAAATGTGCTAAACAAGACACATTTTAAAAAACAGTAACGTCGGTCCCGGAGAAGGGTTCTGCTCCAGGCTTTACATCAAAAAAATTCTAAAAAAAAGGGGTGGAAATCATTAAGAAAAACCCAAAGGGAAAAAAACACCTTTCCCACTGTGAAATCTCAAGTTTTTTGGGGTTCTTTAATAACAAAAAGCAAGCATTTTCTAACTGCTTTCTTTAAAACCCTTGGAAAAGGGGAATTCCCCCTCTTCTAATAAATCCCCCCACTTTTGTCAAAAAAAAAGCCCCCAAAAAAAAAATCACCCTGCAAATTTTATCCCACAACATGGGGGACTTTTTAACTTCCTTTAATTTTTTTTAAAAAAACCGGGAAAACGCCTTTTCTTTTCTTTCAGGATTTTCCCCTCCAGGGGGATAGATTTACATTTTTATCAAATATTTTTAAACATCTTCCGAAGAAGGTTGAACATCCTGTTACCCGGTATCCAAACCCGTTTGGATACAAAGGGGGGGTTTCCCCCCCTCTTGGGGGAAAGTCAAATTTTTTTTTAACCCCCAAAAAGGAAAAGATCTTTCCCAATCCCTTTTAACTACCTCCCAAGCTTTGGGCCAGCCGTGTCTGAAAAATTGGAAAAAAGGGAAAAAAAAGGGCAATGCTAGGCTCATGGGAAATCGAAAACCCATGGCCTTTTGGGAAAGAACAGGTGGTTTCCGCAAAAAATTCCCCAGTACAGTTGACCCTTTGAAAGTCTGGAATCTTTCACCTTAGGAACGCTTTTTTTAAAAAGACAGCATGCAGTGGCCCAAATTTCCGGGGGGGGTTTGGGGAAGGCCCCCGTTTCCACCTGGAAGTCGGGGATACTTTTGACCCCCCCGATCTGGGTTTTGAATCTTCCCTTTTTTTTTTCAAAAAATTTTTTGGCAGGGAAAGACAGTTTCAGGTCCGGGTTGGGACCCCTCTTCTGATGTCCCCCCGAGGAGTTGGGTGTTTCCCCCGGGGGGGCATTTCTGTCCCCCCTTCCCTTCCCCTTTAAAATATTTAAAAACAACAAAATTTTGAAAAACCCGTTCCCCGGGAGGGGGTTTTTTGAAAAATGCCCAAAATTTTTTTGTGGGTGATTTTGCTGTCACGAACCCGGGAAAAACCCGTTAAACCCCGGGGTCCCCCGCAGGTCCAGCTTTGGGTAGATAAAATCCATCGGGTTTGGGGATGAAAACGGTTTTTTCCTTTTTGCTACAAAAACCCCGTGGGATTCACTTCCTAATTTCCCTCAGTTTTTTTTTGATCCGGAACTTCAAGTAGGGAAATCTCCCCTTCCGCTGTTTTAAAAAGGCCAAATTTCTGGGAGTCATTTTTGGGGCCCAAAAAAAAACTTTCCCCAGCCAATTAAAAACCTCCCAAAATGCTTTCCAAAAAGGGACTGAATATTCTGCGGGTCTAGCCGGGACCCCCGGGCTGGGGCGCTGATAAGAAAACTTTGTTTTCACCTTTAAAAGACCCCCGGGCCCTTCCCCAAAAAAGGGCTTTCGGTTGTGTTGTGTTCGGCTCCGCAAAATCATTTTTCCTCAAAAAATCTTTGGGCCCTATCCACCATCAAGGGCTTCGTCCCCTGTTTGGGCGTTCCAAAACCACCCCGTGAAAAGCCTGACGCAGAGGGGAGGTAAAATTTTTCTGTCCAACCGCAGGGGGGAAAAAGTCTTTGAATTAAAAAAAATCCACTGTTTTTCAGAACCGCCGAACTGCCTATGACTTTTGTTTTTTGGGCCCCCCGTTTTCCAAAATAAGTTTTTAAACAAACCCAAAAAGGGAAAATTCCCGGTTTTGGGGTTCGTTTTGCAGTCCGTCGGGGTTTCGGTATTGACCTTGGAAATAGTTTCCGATTTTTCCGTTTCCGGATCAACCCCCAAAGGACCTTTTTCAAACCGAGATTCGTTTTGATCTCGCAATTTTCCCTTTAAAAAGGGAAAGGGGACCCCCCCCCCCCTTTTGGCGTACAAAGGGTTTGAAAGCTGAGCTCTGTTCCAAATTCCCCCTCCCCATCAAAAAAAAATTTTCAATTACGGTTTTCCAAATCTGAGGGTGGAGTGGCCCGTGCACCTACTCCCCGGGGGTCCCCCCCCAGGTATCTGTTTGGGAAAATATACATTCAGATGTTCTGTTTTTCTGTGAACTTATGTTTAGTACTGGCTTTTAAGATAATCCCTTTATTCTTTTGGGAGGGACTTTTGGTTCTGTCGGATTTGCTGTCTCTTTGGGGGGCCATAGCTGGGCCCCAACCTTCGCATCCCAAAATTTTTCTTTTTTTTGAACTTTTTTTTAAGTTGAAGGCGGACGGGGTTTCAACATTATCTTGCTTGGGTTCCCGGCCTTTTTGGAAAACGGCGGGAACGTAAAAGGTTTTAAACGTTTTTTTGCCCAAAAAACGCCCCCAAGAGAGAAACTTTCCAAACTTATATCCCCTGCTCAGATTGAAACCCAAAATTTTAAAGATTATGTGAGAGCCTTGGCAGGAGGATTGGAAAACCCCAGAAAGAGTAACAAAATCTTTTGACCCCGTCCCCCCCAAACCCTTTAAAGGGCTTTTCCCCCCATCTTTCGTCGGGGGTCGTAAAAAGGAAAAAGGTTTTGTGCCGGGGTGACACCGGCCATTCGTATTTTACCCATTTTACCTTTTTAAAAAGTGAAAAAAGCTCCTGGTGCATTCCCTGTCATCACCCCCTCACAAAGAAACATTTTCTTTTAAAAAGGGTTGGGACTTGCAAAAATGTGAGCACAAAACCCTTTTACAGCGGAATTTCCCGAAGATCCTTTTTCGGGATGTCCCCCTGAGTGATCCTTGGGTTTTTTAGAGAAAAATTTTTCATTTTTATCTGATTTGGAATTTTTCGGGGAAAAAGGAATTTTTTAAAAAAGTTTTGGTTCGTTTGTAGACAATGTCATTTAACGAGATGTGTTGGGGGGGGGGGTTTTTTTTTTTTTTTTTTTTTTTTTTTTTTAAAAAAAATGTGAGTTTATTTTAACGTGGTGACAGCCCTGATTTTGGCCCTCTGCGGTCCCGGCCCGGGCTTAAGCAAAATTATCTTAAACTTATTTCTCTCTTCTCTTCTCTTTTCTTCTCTCTTTTCTCTTCATTTTTCTGTCCTTTTTTGAAATTTTTTCACATATTCCCGTTCTTTGTTTGCCCTTGAGGGGGTGTACTGTAAGGTCCATGGAGATCTGTAGGGAAAATTTGGGTTTAAAAAGGGCAAAAGGGGTTTTGGTTTTTAAAACTTTTTTTCTGGTTTCACAGTGATTGAACATTTTAATTTTTGTATGTTAGTTTCTGGCCCGTTTGTCTATATTTTTTTTTGTCAGGGGTGTGTGGTGTGTGTGTGTTTGTGTGTGGGTGTGTGGGGTTTTTGGTTGGAAAAAATTCTACAAGGAATACAATATTGGCTGGGTAAAAAGAAATTTGGGGTAAAAAAAAAAAAGCAGCAAAACCTTGAAAGGGGAAAACAAGAAAAATTTTAAATAAAAACCTTTCCCCCCCCCCTGATTATTTACCCTTTTCTTTTAACTTTTAAAAAAAACCTAATTTAAAAAAATAAAACTGAAAGAAAGACTTTCTTTTTGTTTCACTGTTTTCAAATTACAAATGGCATTACCCAAAGTTTAGAAGCAAATCACAAAAACTCTGAAAATTGGGCCCCCAAGTTTTGTGAAATAATAATTATGGAATTAGGGGAGTCCATGACAAAAAATTAAAACAGTATACAGTCCAAAAAAAAAGAAACTATCCCTTTTTTTCTTCCAAAGGGCATGCTACAAATAGGAAAAATAAGATAATTTTTGCATAGCCCGCCCCCCGGGAGAGGGCCAAATCAGGGGCTTTTTACAGTAGGAAGAAAATTTAAACAGGTCACATAGGAAACACCCAGAGAACAATTTTACCCAAATTTTAACCATTGCTTTGCCACCGATTTTTGGGGAAAGTGGCCCCAAAAGGGCCCTTTTTCCCGGGGCCCGGGAAAGGAGAGAGGGAAATCAAAGGGCCCAAAACCCCGACAAAGCCCGTTAAAGGGCAAATTGCCCTCAGAACAGAAGAAGACCCAAGGGGAAAAAGAGAGACAGAGAGAGAGCGGCAGGGCACGGACACTAACAACACAACCAAAAACACCCCAAACAAAACTCTTTCTCTTCCCCTCTTCTTCATTTAAAAAGTCATAAAATGGGCCCCCTTCTTCTGGAAATTTTTGGCCCACAACTTTGTTCCCCAAGGCAAAACCCCGGGGGTGAAACCTGATCACCCTTTAAATTTTCGGTCGGGCCTTGGTTGCACAGCGAGGCTAGCGCTTTTGGGGGTTGTGCGGGGAACTGCTGCGAGGGCCCAGCGGGGGTCGCAGCCTGAGGCGAGACAGGGGGTTTCCAGTTTTAGTCATGTTTACGGGGCATAACCCCTTTTTAAAACAAGTGCCGAGCTTTTAAAACAGTGAAAAAATTTGTTTTTTGGCCCCCCCAAACCAGCCCCGCCTTTTTACATTCGACGGGGGGGCTGTAAAGACTTTCAGAGAGAATTGGTGGTTAAAACATGGCGAGTCAGGGAAGTGTTTTTCAATCCCTTTGTCAGTGGGGAAATGAACAAATATTACCAAGAAATGGGGTGTTTTTTTACCTTGCAAGGAAATTTTCCCGATCAACAGCCGGTCTTGGGGAAAAAAATACATTGTTTATCATGAGGCCGGGCAAAGTTTTTGAAAAAAAAATTGAGTACGCCCCTTGTTCTCCTCCCTAAAAGCCAAAAGGAAAGATTTTTTTTTTGTTTCTTCAAAAATTTTTTTTAATTAAGAACTTTGAAAGCTTTTAACTTTTAAAAAAATGATTCTATTCAAAAAGCCCAATGTTCAGGCCCGGTGTCTACCTAGTAGTTCAGAAAACTTCCCCACCTTCGGTGTTTGTGAACAACGGCAAAGCGACGACGGGGAACACGCTCGGGGGGGCCCAGACGGGCCGGTGTTGTTATGGCAAATCATGGGGGTGATGTTCGCTAATCCCCTCCGACAACGCTCTGCGGGCCCTTCAGTGAACGCCACAAACACATGCGTGGTTAAAAATAGTAACGGTTTGTGCAAAACGGCCAATGGCAGACTTGCCCATTGATTCAAACCCTCTCTAACGTGCGACTGAAACCCGCAGGCCTCCCCTGACTTGGTCGGGGCAGTGTGGGTTTGCATTTCCCCCCACTTTCCTACAACACTGTCCGCTAATGGGTGTTTTTTGTTTGTTGTTTGTTTGTTTTTGTTTGGTTTTTGTTTGTTTGTGTGTGTGTGTTTTGTTACCCCCCCCGATGCCACCCCCCTACCCATCCCCCCACCCCCCCATCCCCGAGCAACACTTAAATCATTTTAAGTTTTAAAATTAAGTCATCCCCAAATCAACCCCAAGTTTTTACTCAAATTATTAAAATCACCCCAGTCATTCACAAGTTCTTACCCAAATTATTCCCCAAGTTTTCCCCGTCATTTAAATCTTCACAAATTTAAAAAGTTCTTGATAAGTTCTACGTAAGATCTAACTAAATCACCCAAGTAAAAAGTTTTTTTTTCGTTTTTTATAATTTTCAAAAAAAAAAAAAATCTATGTTTTATCTTAAATAGTAGAGTCTAATATGTACACACAACCCCAAAAAAAAGCGCCATCGTTGAGGATGTCTTTTTCACGTTTTCATAGTCTTAAGGGAAGGTTTACATCCTAAAAACCCCTTGATTCAATTTGGTCTATGGGAAAGCCTTTTATAGACTCCCCTGTCTTTATTTTTTGACTTTTTCTTTTATAAAACGCCCTGATCTATTTTTATAAAAATTTTAAAATTAAGTTCTTAAAATTTTTCCATTTTTAAAGGATCAAAATATGTTTTGTTATTGGGGGTTTTGGCGTGCTGTTGTTTTTTTCTGCTTTTAAGGGTTTAAATTTTTTTTGTTTGCTTTTGTTTTTGTTGCCTTTGGTTATAATTTTATAACATAAAAACCCGCCCCCAGCAGCAGCAAGGGCCCCAAAAATGGAACAGTTTTTTTTCAATATTCCATAAAGGCTTTGGGGCCCTTGTATCACGGGGTTTTTTATAGCTGGCATTGAATCAACTTGTTCGGGCGTTGGAGGTGTTATTTTTATGAGAGTCATTTTTGTAACATTAATTTTTTTTTTTCTGTTCCACTTGCTAATTTTCTTCCTGTTCAACAGCCCAGGATTTTTAAGGGTCCCCGCCTGTTCAGCGTTTTGCTGATTTTCTGGCTTGGTTACTTTCCCACCTGATTCAGTTTTTTTCGATTCTGCTAAATTTTCGGGCTCGTCATTTAAAGGGGAAATAAAATCTATATGTTAAAATTTAACCCCAGTTTAAGGGCGATAAAAAATGTTCCAAATCGAAATAAAACACGCCTAGAGACCTAATGACTTTGTTAAAACGGGATCTTGCGTTAAATATACTAAGAATTGTTCAGAATAAAGGGGGAGAAAATCTACGATAGTTTAGTGTAAAAACTAAAAACCCGTTTTCCCCCACACTTTTCCCCTTTTTAGCCCAGCTGCGCTTCATACCTTTTTATGATACTTTATAATGCTTGTGTAGAATCTTTTGAATCTGTTCAGCTGAATTTTCAGTTCCGGGGAACGTTTGTTTTCCCACTGCTCCCAAAAAATACAGCCTCCCTTTTTTTGGGATAATAGTTTGATCATCAATTTGGTCATTCAAAAGTTCGGGAAGGTTTAGGCTTCCTGTAGCTGATAGACATCGTGTTCAGTTTTTTATTTTAAATTATAATTTTTTTTTTTTAAAAAAATGAGCACCAAAAAAAACTGTTACCAACCCTTTGAAAAACCTTTGCTGTTATTGGAGGACTAAGTGTGGGATACTCAATGTTTTGTAAAAGCCTGTTAAAAATTAAAACCCACAGATCTTGGAAAACAGACTTTGAGGATTCAGCAAAGCTGATTGCTACTTTGCACTTCGGTTCCCACAAAAGATTTTCAGTCAAGCAAGGAAAATTCAGCAGTAAAAAATTAAATAAAAAATACATTTAAAAAAAAAAGGCTTCCTCGAAATGATGATGGGTGGCCTTGGTAAATGGCTTGTTTTAGCGGAATAATTTTGCATTTAAAAACTAGGGGATGGGGCGAGAGAAAAAAGACATAAAAAGCTATGGGCAACTAGCAGCTGCAAAGACGCCTTGAAAAGCAGAGACTTGAGCATTGATTTTTTAATAACACTAAAAAAACGGGGGCATCACTCTATTTAAAGATTTTGATCAAGCAATAAAACAATATTATCTAGTAACAGGCAAACCTTTTCCAACTTTGGGCCCCACCAAATTAGCGATTTTTATAAACCCATCAGAAAAAAAAAGAGAAAGAAATCCTTTTTTGCCTTTGGTAGACTGTCGGTATTTTGTTGCGCAAAAAAGGTGAAAAAAAAAGAAAAAAACAATTCCCCCCAAAGGGGATATTAAAAGGGTACCAGAAATACAAAAGCTAACCCAAGCGGGGGGGGTCTGAACAACAGAAAAGGGAAAAGGTTTTAAACAAGGATTTGGCAAATTAATTTACCTGCCCCCCAAACAATACGAGACCACACTTTGTAAATACAATCCCGAACGACACCCTTTTCAAAGGGGATTTCATATTTACCCTCTATGGGATTAGACAAAAAAAGTTTTAAGTACCCTTACAGTCATTGAAATGCTTCAAGATACAAAGATGCGGAACCAAAACCAAAAAGTGCTTCTGCTGTTCTGTTCTAACAACTAATTACCAACGGGGCCCGCAAAATTACCCTCGCAATTAAAGTCGAGAGGGAAAAGAATTTAAAGGCCAAAGTAATAAATTATTGTTAAAAAAAATAATTACCATTAAAAGAGTTTTTCCAGGATTCACAATCACGGCTTTAGTTGAAAACTTTAACAAACATTTTCCCGAAAAATTTTCTCCCCCAGTTAAAAGAGAGGATTGACAATTCTCGCAACACAGAATTGGGTTAGAAGACGCCCTCGTTTTGCGCGCAATAAAAATAAGAATTTAAAGGGGTTAAAACCGTACAAGCAATCAAAAAAAAACAATAAATTTTGCTAAGGAATCTTCACCGAAAAATTTTCCCCGTTTGGTTTAAAAAGAAAGGTACCTTTATTTCCCGGGGGAAGCAGAAGGGGACACTCGCATCGGGGGCAACAGATCCATTTTGGGTTTGACCCGTACAAAATAAAAAGTTTGTAAAAATGAATCCGCCCGTGTATTATTTACGAAAACGGCACAACAAAACAACCATCCTCAAAGATTTTTTTGTGAAAGAAAAAACTGCAGAAATCCCACCGGGCCAGTTCCGCTTTAATTAATTAACGTTTCCAGTCCCCAATTGCATATGAAAACTCCGGATTAAAAAACCCCACCCGTTTTGTTTTGTTCTATCTAATGATTCTTTTTTAAAACAGTTGTGTTGACTCATGTAGATTAGATCGCATTTTTACGTTGTCATGATGAAAAGCTTATTGCCAAAAAAGCTTCTTTTTTTTTTCATGTGATAGTTTGACTGCAAAAGCTGCGAGATTTCCCCTTTTTTTCTTAAGATTTTCTCCGGGCTCGAAATACTGTAATTTTTTGATTTTAAAACCAACAAACTCCTTGATCCCCTTTTTCCAATAATTCACCCTTTTCTTTTTCCCAAAAAACCTTCTTGTTATTTTTTAAATAAAAGGCGAATCTTTAGGGTAATGGGATGTGCGTACCATCCCGCATCCCCTTTACACTTCTAATTCCATTCTTTAAAATTTCTTCATGGGGAATACTAAAACAAAACTGCTGTATCTGTGTAAAGTCTCTGGATCGGGATACGAGGGCTTAAAGTAACATAAAAAAACTCAAAACAAAAAAGTTTAAATATTCTAAAACAAAAAACCCAAAAATCGGTTTTTCCCAATTTTGACTTTTTTTTTTTTCCATTACCCAAAAAAAGCTGACATGAAATTTTCTGAAGCCTAAAATTTGGTTTTGAAGTCACTTAATTGCTTCGTTTTCTCTGGTAACCAAACCCGAATCTTTCGCTTGTGGGGATTTCCATAGTTTTCCAAAACAGCTTTTGTTCATTAACTTGAAAAAGTCTTTTTCTGAAGCATCGGGGTTTTTAGTTCTAGATCATGTTCTTCATGATGTAGGTTCAGAACTTTCTTGATCAAAAGAAATTTATGCGTAACGCTTAAAACTTCAACCCATGTCTTAAAAAAAATTTGCAGAATCTGAAATGGCAGACAAAATTTTTTTTGCCCCGAAGATTGGGCAAAGTTTAGGGGCTCTCTTGGATTCATCTTTAGATTTCTGCTCCCCAATGGATAGCATTATGCAGTCATGGTTTCATGGGGATATTCAAGTAAACTTCTAGAATGAAACCCCCTGCTGACAGGCGTTAAAACTGTTCAACCACTTTAATGTTTTTTGAATATTATTCGGATCGCCCCCTGTGTACTTTTTAAAAGTTGCTAATGGAACGATTGCGCCTACCCACCTACAGATTTTTTTGCATCTAAATACAAAAAGATAGTTAGACCTTTACCCGGATCAAGTCGTCTAGGTTTTGTTTTTTGTTTTTAAAAAGGGGGGCGACGCCATACTATTCCTCCGCGCAATCCTTTTTCATCACGAATCATTGGTAGGCGACAATAAATCAACGTATCCATAAATTTAAAAAGCGTCCCAACTCATCCGGGCGCAGAAAGTAATGGGGGATCCAGGCTAAAATTTTTTTCATGCAGGTCTTCCAAAATTTTTCAAAGACTCCGCCAACAAACATACATCAGCCATTAAGTGGGAGTCATGATAGTCTCCATTTTTTTTAAAATCTAACTTCTGCCACGCTCTTGAGCATGCGGGTAACAAATCACTGATGTCCCCTTGGACAAAAAAAGAACGCCCTTTAGGGGAAGTGTTCTTCAAAACCTTTCCCAACTGTTCAGTACTCAAAAGGGAAAACCCCTTTTTTAACAAGAGTTTGAGTAAAAAATATTCTTCTGTTAGGGGAGGACTTTAAGGCATACCAGTGACTCTAATGAACCCTCAGTGGCATAGAGTCAAAAAAGACATTTTTTTTTAAATTTTAAACACATGTATTTTTGATGACTGTGCAATGCATGACCCCTGAAGGCTCGCCACTGCTTTCATTAAAAGATGAGGTCGAAACCCGAAATTTGTAAAGAAGAGGGGCAGTTTCCAGTCTTAGGATCAAACTTTATTTAAAGAGTTTTTACGGCCCTGCTCCCTAACTTTCCCTAATGTGACATGGCTCTTACTTTTGGATTCTCCGTCTGATGAGAGACCTAAACCAAAAATCCAACAATTGTGGCTGATCATACTGTTTTTGGGTTTTTCAGGTGTATTATGATTTCAGATAATTTTAGTTTATTAGAACACATTGGCACTTGCTGTGCGTTCTAAGAAGTATTCTGCGGCATTTGGCCCTCTATAAATTTGGTTTTAAATGAACGCCATCCGACCTGACAACGATGAAGGCAAAAAAAAAAATTTTGATGATTACTCTTAAGACTGTTTTTCGAAGTTTTTGTGGCGCGGCCCTTCAAAGGAACAAGAGTGATTCAAAGTCTGCAAAACAACATATGGTGAATTTTGCATCCTTTTTCCAGTTTTTAAAAAACTAACTTTAACCCGGGGTGGGGGTGAAATTTATTTCCCGTTACAGTTACAAATTTTTACAATGTTTCTTATTTTTTCGCTCGCATTTGAACAGATGGTTTTTGTTAAACATTTTTTACAAAATTCTTGTTTGTGCCCATTTTTGAATATGCTGCATTATTTTTACTCATGTTCGTATTATGTGTAAGCGGTAGCCCCGCGGGTGAAAACATCAGTAGTAAGCAACATATTTTTGCGGTTCGCCTATTTTTGGACGTTCTTGGACACTTTAATTGGCACCAAATTTTTTTTCCCCTCATCCATGTTAAAAATTAACAGTTTTTGGGTTTGTTTTTTTCTTCAAACTGATCAATTTGGTCTACACAACAGGAAAAACAACCCCACTAAATTTAAAAGATCATTGATGAAGGACGATAGTTAGACACCCTCTGCTTTTTTTGCGGATAAAAATGCAGCCTTGCGAGAACAACCACATAAAACATTTGTTGTCGAATTCTTTATGTTTAGAACTCTCTTTTCGCTACCAACTCTCGAGCAGTGGAATGTAAGACTTGCCAACAATGGGTGCATACTTAGCCTTTTTTTAAATTTCTAATCTCTAAAACTTCGCCCTCGACCAACCAGAGCCTCTCATTTGGCTTTTTCAGCCGCAGCGAAAACTGTGCAAGCGTTCGCTGCCCAACCGGGTGTTAAGCATTTTTACAAAGAATGCTGTTGTTTAGTCGAGACCCCAAATTTTAAAAATTTTTTTCATTTATTGTTCAAAGTCAATTAAAACAGCTAAAATTTCTTTAACTGGGGGGCATTGTTTGTTTCCCGGGAAATTGAGAAATGCATGAACAACACTTGCCGTACGTTTGCGGATCAATGACTTCTAAATCAATACATTTAGTGCTCTTGATAAAAACCCCTCTCCAAGATTTCCTTTTAAAAAATTCGTTTTCCCCTTTAATATCTTAGCCATGTTTTATTTTTTTCTAAATCAAAATATTTTTTTTAAATTAAAAAAAAATACTTTAAACAAAACAATATCAACGGTCTTTTTTCCTTGGACTCAAAACTAAAGTTAAACACCCTTCGGTGTTGTTTCTGGAGTGTTTTGAACAAATTTAAGTCCTTACTTTTTTTAAGCATTCCTTTTTTATTGCTCCGTCGGTGTTGAAAAAACTTTTCCCCGCCTTTTTTTTGAAGTCAAACTTTTGTCTTTTGTAGTCTCAAAAACGACTGTAAACGATTAAATTCTTCATCGGAAGTTTGAGTCAACAAACGTTTATTATTGTCATTTAAACGAACTAAGTTTAGCCGATTAGTTGAACCATAGCTGTGTGCTTTTGGAGTTAGTTTTTTTTTTTTTCCAGCCGCACTTTCACTAATAACAAGGCCGAGAGCTAAAAACAAACCCCAGAGGTAAAACTGCGGGGCGCCTATGCCCGTTGCTAAAGACCAACACTCGTTTTCCCCTGAAGACTTTAGTCGAGTTCCAGTATTAACATATTAACAGCATTAAAGGCACAGAAACCTTGTTTGGTTTTGCTGTATTTTGAAAGGTCTTGCTCTATACTTGCGCATTTGGTAATGTTGTTAATTAAGGGTTTTATGTTAGGGGGTTCTACTATCTCTTTTTTTGGGGGGCGCGTAGGCACTTTTTTATAAAACCTGAACGACATCTTTTTTTTAAAAAGAAAAAAAAATTTAGTAACTACATCTTTAATCGTTATTTACAATTTTTCAGCTGCGCATCAATATTAAAAAAAAAATGTAATTTAAACGGTTTTTCGGCTCTTCTTTTATCAATTTGAAAGTTTATTTCGTCCTCACATTTCCCCCCTTTCCCTTAACTGATTTTCCCTGGACCTAGGTCAATCCTAAACCTATTTCGTTGTTTAAAAACACAAGCCCAACATTGTGAAGATGAAATCTTTAGACACAAGGGCAACTGTTGGACTTTTTACACCTCCCCCCCCAAACGTTTTCTTATTCATCAAAAGCTGATAAGGTTTTTGCCCGTAGCGTAAAATTTGGTTAGGACTACCCCCAAAAGAACTTGTACTTTCGTTATTTTTGGGTTAAAAAAAATTTTCCTTCCTCTTTTGAACGGTTCTTCATCTTTGCACAGCAATAAAATACTTTAAGCATCTTCTGCAACACAAAACTAAAATTCCCCATAGTGTCTGCCTGCTTCTTGGGTATGTTTTATAGAATCACTCTTTCGTAAAAATTGGGAAATGTGAATGATATGGTGCCAATCGCTTGCTAATTTAGGGTTTCAAAAAACGTCAAAACCCAACAGATGCAGAAATGCTGTATTTGCTTCGGGGTTTGATATCTGATAACACTTTGTATTCATTTTAAAAGTTGTTCAATGACAATCTGTTTTTAAAACTCCTTGAAAGTAAGGCGCTGCGCTTTTAACAACTAAAAATCTAAGGGAAAAGGGGAAAAACGATTCCCTACGCAAAATTTACAGCTGCATACTTTTACCGTCTTTAAATCTTGGCGCCTTTCTTTTTTTGTTTTTCATTTCGATTCCTTGAAACGCAAAAATCAAACCCCTTTATTTCCCCGGGTTTGCCCTAGACAAATAGGTTAAAAATATGTCGCATTGTGTTTAAAAAAATATTCTTGCCCCCAGTTTTATAGAAATTTTCTTAACAATTGCCCTCCCAGATTTTTGGACAACTGTCCTGTTTGGTCTTTGTTTTAAGCGAGTTCTATTTTGAAAATAAAACGCGCAGAGCCCGGCAAATCAATTCACGCTCCATTGGAAATTTTACATAAGAATTTGATCGCACAATAGTAGTGGATTATTTTGGGAAAAATAATTTCCTTTTTTTCCCTTCACGCCCTGGGCCTTCAGTTTTTTATCGGGTCAAGAAACGAGCCATTTTTGTTGTGGCATTTTTTTTGAAGCAAAAAAAAAGTTAATTATTTAAAAACATGGGAGGAATGAAATGAAGAAGATTATGATGTTTTTGATCTTGGGGACGACATAGTGAAATGACCCTTTGAAAAGCATCGCCAACGCTCCATTGCGGCTTTTAATTAACAGAAAGAAGGGGCCCAAAAATTGTACCAAAGTTTAGTCAAAAACCCCGAATTTAAGACCCAAAAAATTTTTAAGTAAAAAAAGACCATTTGTTTTTGGGAAAAAAGACCGAGAGAACTTGTTCAGTTCAACTAAAAAAAAACCCTCAAAGTTTTGCCCTGGGTTAAAATTTAAAAAAGACTCCCTGCGAGCGTACAAAATGCCTTGGCATTTCTAAACAAAAATTTGATAGGGAGCAGTTTCAAACTTCAAAACACACTACAAGAATCCCGACAGATAACCCAAAGCAAAAAATGGAACAAAAGAATTAAATAACACAGGGAATTAATAAATCAATAGAACAGAAACCCCTTTTTCAGAAGAAACAGCGTTAAAAACAATTAAAAAATTTCCCCCTTGCCTATCGAGAATTATTACCCTTGATCGAAATTTAAGAACCTCAAGGCGAATTAACAAAAAAATTTTTCAAAACTAGGGGGAACTAGATGGGCATATAAAAAGAGAAAAAGAAAAACTTTTGAGGCTGTGACGCCAACTTAGGGCCTGTATTTAAAAAAAGAAAACCCAAAGACAAAAGATCTTGAACAAGAGAGACACAAGATAGAAGTGACGACTACAACCCAGACCTATTAGAATAAGGAATAGAATAAGAAAACATCGAAAAAAAATTTTTTATGAAGACGCAAAGCTAGCAAAAAATAAGAACATTTTTAGAGAGCAGGGGGTCCATTGGCAAGCTTATACAGCCTTAGGGTTTTCAATAAGTACACTGGTATGGCTATTTTCAGCGGGGGGTGGTCAAAATTCATTACCCCCCCGCCATCGCCTCCACTCCCCCTGATAAATCATGGGGAAAAAAAAAGCTTACATCTTTCAATTTTTAAAAAAATTTGCTGGAAAGCAAACCTTACAGGAAAAATTGGGGGGTATTGTCCGCGCTTTTGTCTACTGCAAGCAAAATGTTGGCTTTATGGCCCAGCACTTTTGGACATTATTCCTTTAAAAGTTGGGTTAATTTTTTAGTAAAAAAAGACCAAGAATCCTAGGCCAGAAAACCCAAAAACAAGCGCTGTCTTTTATATTCATGGTCACGCGAAAAGAGTCCCGAGCTTTGCTGAGTCTTCAATGATTTGGGGGTTTGGACTTCGGGGGGGATGACTTAATCTTGGGGGTTCTTTTATTTTTTGTAAAATTACGGCTCAGAATTTTTTCGTTTTTTTTTCCCGCCTTCTTTCATTTCCCGCTATAAGAATTTCATTTTATAGTTTATTTTGTACCAAATTGAGTCTGAGGGCAGAAGGCCATGTATAAACCAGTGCCCTAGCAAAATCAAATTTCGTCTTCGTATTTTTAAAACATGTTGGGACCTTTGAATCTTTAAGGGAAACAAATGTAGAATTAATGCGTCCCTAAATTTGCAAGTATTGTTTTTGTGCGTCAAAGCCCGTAGAAGGATCAGTTATGCTCGATCTTGCCTGTGCTTGCAAACCCAGCAAACACCAAACGTAAGTACGAATAGAGTCGTTTATTCGTTCTATTCCCGCCCTGGTTAGGCCCTTAGAAGCGTCTAGATAAATGTTGTCCATGCTGTTTTATGCTCTTGCTGTAGGGACCCGGGCTCAACAGTTGTGCCAAAAAAGAAAGATTTGAAAGGAGGATGCCAGTCATAGTTATACTTTCTGTGCGTGCCCCGAAAATAAAGGTCGCCTAGGCCATGATTATGATCCAACTTTTGTCTAAAGGCTGTCTTGATGTTAATATTGAATTCGTTTACAGATCCCTCCGGGGGGTTGCGACCTTGTCGTGGTCGGAGGGTTTGCGTGGTCCAGTGATCCCTTAGGCTTTGCTGGCGGGGGCATCAATACTTGGAGATAGGCTGT
>CM031613.1:83389293-83406793 GCA_018398815.1 Conus ventricosus | reverse complement strand
CCGGTCATCAAGGTTGGTTACCTAAATGTTCATGTTCAGCTATATGTGCCGTCCCCATTGAGGTGCTTCAGGTGCCAGAAGTTTGGCCATGTCAGGGACCGCTGTTCAGGGCAAGAGGTATGCGGTGTTTGCTGCAAGGCAACCCATGATGGGCCGTGTCAAGATCCGGCACATTGTGCTAACTGCGGTGGCGACCATCCCTCCTCTTCAAGAAACTGTCCTCTTTGGATTCAGGAATCCGCAATTCAAAGACTAAAGACTGAAAAGAAAATTTCCTTTTTTGAAGCCCGCAAGCAGGTTGTGGCAGTCAGTCGCCGACAGCTTCTTCGTATGCTTCGGCCGTAAAGAAAGTTCCTACAGTTTCAACTCGGTCAGTCTGCTGTCAGACTGATAACTTTACGTTTTCGAAAACATTGCAAGTCAGATCTGTTCAGTTCTGGTGGTAGCAAGTCCACCACCTTACCAACCAAAGTGACTGCCCCTGGTGGAGGCAAAAAATCCGCCACCCTCAGACTGCCCAGCAGTCTACAACATCTGCTGCTGGGCAGATTAAAAAACCAGCACCCCTACCTCGAACTCCTCTGTCCAGTGCCCGTGCGGGCAAGGGAGTTCCACCCAGTGTGGAGATGGTGGAGATAAGGAAAAACCCTCCACCATCTCCCAAATCCAGACCTCCACCATCTCCAAACTCCAGCCTTTGTCACCTGCGGGCAAGTCTGCCAGCAGGTCCAAAGACCAACACAGTCCAGTTAAAATAAATAATAAATTCTCTCCATTGGACGCAGACGTTGAGGAGGAGATGACCTGATCTCTCTCCTTTTCGCCTCTGCACCATGGATAGTACCATACTCCATTGGAATATCCGTGGATTAAATTCCAACTTTGAGGAGCTGCAGCTTCTGTGTCAGTCTATAAAACCTTCCGTCGTGGCTCTTCAAGAAACTCAAATTCAAAGCCAGAAGACCTTTACTCTTTCTGGCTTTAATATTCTTTCAAAACCTGCACAACCATCCACGTTGGGACTGTCGGGCGGTGTTGCCCTTCTCATACATAAAACTTTGTTGTATAGTCCTGTCGCTCTGTCTACCTCCCTTCAAGCTGTTGCTGCGAGAGTCACTCTCCACAAGACTGTGACAATCTGTTCTCTTTATTTACCTCCTTCTGTCCGGTTTGTCGTCAGGACCTTGTCAGTCTGATAGAAGAACTTCCTCGACCTTTTTTGCTGTTGGGTGACTTTAACGGTCACAATCCTCTTTGGGGTAGTGTCTGTACGTCATCCAGAGGTCTGCTAATTGAGGATGTCCTTTCGGATTTGGATTTGTGTTGTCTGAACGACGGATCTGCAACTTACCTCCACTCTTCACAGGTTCACTTTCGTGTTTAGATTTGTCGGTTTGTGACCCCTCGCTGGTCCTGGACTATGAGTGGTCTGTCCATGACGATCTGCACGGAAGTGACCATTTCCCTGTCCTTCTACAACCTGTAATAACTGAACACGTCTCTGTCTCTCACATCTCAATTATAAAAAAGCAAACTGGGATCTATTTGCAGCCACTATTCAAAAGAATTCCAGGACACTGATTTTTTTCAGAGTCCAGACCCAGCAGAATCTCTGACTAACACTATGATCAAATGTGCTAAAGCCTGTATTCCAGTGTCTTCCGATAAACTTCAAATGCCCAAAACACCCTGGTTCGATTCAGAATGCCAACAAATTTCCAAAGTTAGAAAACGGGCTCAGCGTCAGGTATACCAACGACCTTCGGGTCCCAACGCTCGAGCCCATCAGAAACTCCGTGCTAAATCAAGACACACTTTTAAAATCAGTAAACGTCGGTCCTGGAGAAGCTTCTGCTCCAGGCTGACATCAAAAACTTCTAAGAAAAAAGTGTGGAACATCATTAAGAAAATCAAAGGGAAGAACACCTGTCCCACTGTGAACCATCTCAAGTTTTCGGATTCTTTAATAACAGAAAAGAAAGCAGTTGCTAATCTGCTTGCTTCAACCATTGAAAAGAATTCCTCCTCTTCTAATAAATCAGTCACTTTTGTCAAACACAAAGCCCTAAAAGAAAAATCTCCCTGCAACTTTTCATCCGACAACATGGAAGACTACAATCTTCCTTTTACATTAAACGAGCTGAAATCTGCCTTACTCTCTTGCAGCGATTCCTCTCCAGGTATAGATGACATACATTATATCAACTATTGAAACATCTTCCGCAAGAAGGTCTGAACATCCTGTTACAGGTATACAACCACGTGTGGACTACAGGTTGCTTTCCACCCTCTTGGCGGACAGCTCTCATTATTCCCATCCCCAAACCTGGAAAAGATCTTTCTAATCCATCTAACTACCGTCCCATAGCTTTGACCAGCTGTGTCTGTAAATTGATGGAAAAAATGGTCAATGCTAGGCTCATGTGGAAACTCGAAACCGATGGCCTTTTGGCGAAAGAACAGTGTGGTTTCCGCAAACATCGTAGTACAGTTGACCATTTGATTCGTCTGGAATCTACACTTAGGAACGCTTTTTTAAACAGACAGCATGCAGTGGCAATTTTCTTTGACTTGGAGAAGGCCTACGATACCACCTGGAAGTCGGGGATACTTCATGATCTCCACGATCTGGGTTTTCGAGGTCATCTTCCGCTTTTTATTCAAAATTTTTTGGCAGAACGACAGTTTCAGGTCCGGGTTGACACCACTCTCTCTGATGTCCACGAGCAGGAGTTGGGTGTTCCACAGGGGAGCATACTATCTCCTGCCCTCTTTAGTATTAAGATCAACAACATTGTGAAATCAGTTCAGCAGGGTTCAGACTGCTCATTGTTTGTGGATGATTTTGCTGTCTACGCAACTGGAAGCCTGTACCCCGAGTGTCCAGCGCAGGCTCCAGCTTTGCGTAGATAAAATCCATCGGTGGGCGGATGAAAACGGTTTCACCTTTTCTGCTACAAAAACCCAGTGTATTCACTTCCATAATTTCCGTCAGTTTTTTCCAGATCCGGAACTTCAAGTAGGGAAATCTCCCATTCCAGCTGTTAAAGAGGCCAAATTTCTGGGAGTCATTTTTGACCAAAACTTAACTTTCTCAGCCATATTAAAAACCTCAAAACTGGTTGCCAAAAGGCATTGAATATTCTGCGGGTCGTAGCACACACCGACGGGGCGCTGATAAGAAAACTTTGTTGCACCTCTTACAGAGCCCTGGTCCGTTCCAAACTGGACTACGGTTGTGCTGTCTACGGCTCCGCAAGATCATCTTACCTCAAACTCTTGGACCCTATCCACCATCAAGGGCTTCGTCTCTGTCTTGGAGCGTTCCGCACCACCCCTGTGTACAGCCTGTACGCAGAGGCAGGTGAACCTTCACTGTCCAACCGCAGGCTGAAACTGTCTTTGAATTATTACATCCGACTGCTCTCAGAACCGCAGAATCCTGCCTATGACTGTGTTTTTGACCCTCCGTTCCAAAGTAAGTTTGAAACAAACCGAAATGTATTCCGCCGTTTGGGCTTCGTATGCAGCCTCACGTGCGGAATGCAGGTATAGACCTGGGAGTAGTTTCCGATTTTTCCAAGTTTCCGGATCAACCTCCATGGACCTTTTTCACACCAGAGATTCGTTTCGATCTCGCAGCTTTCCGTAAGGAGTCTACCAGCTCTCTGGCGTACAAGCTTTGTATGCCGAGCTCTGTTCCAAATTCCCATCCTATCAAAAAGTTTTCACTGACGGTTCCAAGTCTGAGGATGGAGTGGCCTGTGCAGCCTACTGCCCTGGGGCTCCTTCTCAGATATTGTTGGAACATATACATTCAGATGCTTCTGTCTATTCTGCTGAACTTACTGCTCTAGTACTGGCTTTGAAGATAATCTCCCATTCTTCGAGGAGGGACTTTCTGGTTCTGTCGGATTCGCTGTCAGCTTTGGAGGCCATAGCTGGCCGCAACCTTCAGCATCCAGAACTTTTACTTTTTTTTGAACTTTTTAGCAAGTTGAAGGCGGACGGTTACAACATTACTCTTGCTTGGGTTCCTGGCCATGTTGGCATCGGCGGGAACGAAATGGTTGATCGTTTAGCCAAGAACGCCACAAGAGAGAAACTGTCCAACACTTATATCCCCTGCTCAGATGTGAAACCCAAAGTTAACGATTATGTGAGAGACCTCTGGCAGGAGGATTGGAACACACAGACGAATAACAAACTCTTTCAGATCCGTCCAAACCTTAAAGACTTCCTCCCATCTACGTCGGGTGGGTCGTAAAGAGGAAAACGGTTCTGTGCCGGCTGCACACCGGCCATTCGTATTTACCCATTCTTACCTTTTAAAGAGTGAAGAAGCTCCGTGGTGCATTCCATGTCATGCACCACTCACAATGAAACATGTTCTTTTAGAGTGTTGGGACTTGCACGATGTGAGACACAAACATTTTACAGCGGAGTCCATGAAGATCCTGTTCAGGGATGTCCCGCCTGACGTGATCCTTGGCTTTTTGAGAGAAATTAACATTTTTCATCTGATTTGAGATTTTACGGAAGAAGGATTTTTAACAAAGTTTCTGGTTCGTTTGTAGACGATGTCATTTAAACGGATGTGTGAAAGTTTTTTTTTTTTTTTTTTTTTTTTTTTTTTAAATGACTGGTGAGTTGATTTTAACGTGGTGACAGCCCTGATGTGGCCCTCTGCGGTCGGCTGGGCTATAAGCAACATTATCTTATCTTATCTTATCGTTACAGATCCTTTCAAAAGCCTTCATGTCTATTCTGTTGCTGAGTGGATTAAACGGTTTGTCATTTGGTAATGGAGCTTGCAGTTCAGTCAAAATACGCCTAAAGGTGTAATAGAAATGAAATCTGTACACTGACCTCACCAAAGGATCATGGTGATTTAAATGATCAGCATACGACACTCCACACCCAGTTGATGTGCAAAACACAGCAAAGTTTAACTGGTTCTGATAAAACTGCATCGGATGACTAAACCACGCTTTCTTGATGTGGTCGTTTTCAATAGGGGGGTTAAGATAGCTCTTTAATGGAGTACTCACCTTTTTATGAAAAGAGGCAGTCTGGGTCACAGCAATGTCAGAGTATCAGTTGCTATATTTTTAAGATTGTAGTGCGGCCCAACAGAATATTTTGCGCCAGTATATTTGAATGCACTCATTTTTATTTCGTTTAAAAAAATGTTTGTAACAATAACAACCCAAGACCGTCCTTCGTTTTTAGAACATGCTATTGATAACGAATGCGGAGCCAAAATGGTTGCACTTCATGAAATATTTTACAAAGTCGTATGGTTTAATATAAGTGAAACCAGGAAGAATAATAAGGTTCTAAAAGTTGACAAAACAGGGGCCCAAGTTAGCCAGTTAACAATACCTGATGGTTATTACGGGTTTTGCTCACTAAAAGAAGCAATGAGTAACTTTGACATTACTCTCAAACTTAACAATGCAAATCTGAAAACAATGTTAACATTCAAGCCTGAAGAAGAAGGAGGTTACTATTTTGATAAAGAGCTAGCTAAAATGTTAGGCTTTACGGCTAACAATTATAGATTTAGAGTTACACCGACCAAAACTACTTATGAGGGAGAAAGTCCGCTCGATCTTGCATTACATTCATTACTCTATGTTCATTTGGATGAGCTGAGCACTGATGAAAACTTATATGATGGAAGGCCCTCAACTGTTTTAAGAGCTCTTCCATCAGGGAAAGCTGCATATTGCGATTATGAAATTATACAATTCCCTAATTTACAGTTTAAAAGATTAGTTTGTGGGAGGGTCGGATCATTATAATATAAAAATTAAAGACAAAACGGGAAAGTCGTAAAATGTGATAACCTGCACATTGTTTTGGAAATAAAATAATACGTTACTAAAAAATAATGTCGCGTGGGCCAGAAGAATCAGAGTTACATTAGCGCCTGTGAGGTGTATAACTTTAGAATTAAAAGACCTTGCAGACGTTGCGGACTTTGAACAAAATGGTGAGATAGGCGCTTTGTATGGTTTTGAGTACACTAAAGATGGTGATTATAAACGCAGAGAGGTTGGCGACAGTAAAAGTTTCCTAAACTAGAACAGCTGCGCAATCTAGAAGCAAATAATGTTGGTCAGTATGAATATAAAATAGTTCGAAAACCTGACCTCAAATGGCACTTAGAACCATATTTAGAATGGGAAATAAAATTTGAATTCATAAGCCCATTTACATATTTTAGCCGTCAAAAAAGTTTCAGAAAAGCATTCAACTCTGGGCCTTTACATGTAAGTCTTATGCCGGACGACAATAGCCGGAAAGAAATTGAAATAACGCCGTATGGGAAAAAACAGTACATCCTCCACAGAAAAGAAACAGTTGTAAAAAAGCTTCTACAAAATTACAGTTCTTTCCAAGCAGAAAATTAGGGGACACGTTCACAATGATATTGAAATTTCTGTCTTTAAAGATGTGGAGAGGGATGGGGTTGTGGGCGTTAGTGATGTCCTTATAAAAGGAATTAATATTAGCTGGCAAAACTTAGACGTTAAAACGCCTTAACGTTGTTGTCGTCGTTCTTCACAATGGTGAGGATATTAAGATCATAACAACAAGCAACAAAATCAATGTTGACTTAAATAGAAACAATCTTACAGAACTGAATTGGATTAATCTTACACATTTAGGCCTCATAGGGTTTTATTATACTGAACAAGTTTTGACGGAGAGTATGATAAAAATAATAACTGGATTAGATTAAATTCTGTTATAAAACTATGGAGCAGTTAAACTTTATGATAAAATCCCCTCATTGTTCAATGATTTGTGGGCAGACTGGTTGTGGAAAAACAATATTTGTCCTAGACTTATTACAAACAGTTTATCGCTATAATTTTGATCATATTGTGATTTTCTGTCCAACACTTAAAGGAACAAAGCATATCATGATAGAAGGTTTATATGGACAGATGATGACATATATTTAGTTGATCCCAGCAATAAACTGAGTGAGTGTTTAGAACAGTTTTATAGACTGTTTGAAGGAACGCAGACACTATTTATTATAGATGACTGTTCGGCAGAAAGAGACATAGTTAAAAAAAGAAATACTTTGTCAAAACTGGCTTTCAGTGGAAGACATGCTGGAATAAGTGTGTGGATTTATGTCAAAAATATAACTCAGTTTTAAAAGACTTTAGAGAACAGTTAAAGACTGTAGTTCTATTTCACATGAAAGACAGAGACTCATTTGATGAATGTTTGCGTGAAAATGATGTTATTGAAATGACCAGGAAAAACACAGGATTAAACAAAAACTGAAATCTGAAAAGTTTAGTAAATTAGTATTGAAAACGGATAACCTACACAGTATGTTTGTTTGTAGATAATCGTTATTTTTTAGCTATTGAAGTCTTACTTGTCAGAGAACAGGAAAAGGCGGCTTTTAGGCCACTTTCGCCCAAAAACCCGGTGGTGGAGCAAGTGAGTTAGAATTGGTAAAATGCTGTTCTCTCACCTCAACATACTGCCCCAAAGTTGGTATTACTCATGATGAGTCTCAAGAAGAACAACAACAATAACTACCCTTTATCTAAAACTACTCCCACAGTTTATTCTTTGATATTATATATATGACATGTGAACAGAACAGGGTCATGATGAAAATCACACATACTCTTGTATCAGCAAAACGTATTCCCACAGGCTAAGTCACAATACATCTCGATCTTGAACAGTTAGAGATCTGTTTCACCTTCTCTGTTGGATCAAAGCTTATGAAAAGCACGGGCACAAATATCTAAAGCAATATATTCATGCCAAACTGCCTTAGTCTGTCTCTTTTAATTGTGATACATTATTGCTTTCAGTCAAGCACGGCATTACCAAAAGTATCTAAAGGTTTTCAATTTGCTCAAGAAGCTTCCTAAGTCTGGTTGACAACAACTTTGTCTGAAGAAATTAGCAATTTATCGAACCCCCCCGTCCTTTTCAAATCTGCAAATACCACAGAGCTCGAATGTTTAACAGACATTTCTGACATACTGAATGATAGAACCCCCGGGGGGTTGGCCTTGTCGTGGTCGGGGGGTTTTGCGTGGTCCAGTGACCCCTTAGGCTTTGTGGCGGGGGCATCAATACTTGGAGATAGGCTGTTTTTTTCACACTGCTTCTAGGCCTGAGAGGTGCAGTGCTTTTTGGGCCCCTAAGCGTAACGTGGTTAGGAGTTGATGCCCTGGTAGGGCTTCCATGTCAGATAGGCTAAAGGGTGAGGATCCTGACTAAGAGTAACCCGCCTTTCTCTTTTCTTGTTTCTGCCTCCCTTATTTGGCCCTTTTCTATCTTCGTCTCCCCCTTAAAGTCTTCTTTTCCACACTCCTTTTCTCTCTGGGGGTCTCCTTAAGATCCGCGCGTTTGCCGTGCGGTGCGACCTGTGTCGGAGGGGAATGAGATCTGGTGATTGAGAGGGCCAGCGCTCTCAACACATACTTTGGCTCGGCCTCTCCTAGACAGGGAGTACACTTGGCCCGGGTGTACTAATCGGCTCCCCTTCTTGGGGTTGGTCAAGACGGGCAGTTCCCCAGCTGGCCAAGTAAACCCCTGCAGTGCTCAGCTCTCTGTTCCCGGGAGTTGAGCATGATCGGGGGGGAGGGGGGTTTGGGGTTGCTTCTGCTTGTCGTATGTCTCCCGAACCCTGGAAGGGGTCAAGACATTGGTTTTTGGCCCTGGCCCTTAGTTGGACCCCAAGGGGGGGTGGGTAAGGGGGGATGAATTTCAATAAATTAATAGACTTTTCAAAAAACTACCCCCCAAAAGGAAGGGGAAAGGCAGTATCCCCTATTTCAGGGGAATTAGAAAAGACAGTGATTCTGACAGTGAGGGAAAGGCAGAGGACAGGTTTCTGGGTTTCCCTGGTCGTGGTGGAAGGACAGAGCAGGACAGACCCCTTTCAGCTCTGAGCCCTTTTGCTGTCCAAAAGGGCTTTCATGGTAAGCAGGTAAACCTAGGTCCTAAAAAGGTTGGGGGAATGGTTCGTTTCTTGTTCAATGTCGATCACAGAAACAATCTGGACAGCTGTTGAAAGCAATAAAACTAGTGGATAGGGAGATCAGGGTAAACCCCCCATAAACAGTTAAATTCATCCAAAGGTGTGATTCGCTGGCAGAGATGTAATGGGTGTCTCAGAGGCGAAAATAAAAAACGGAACTGGCGTCCAGGGTGACGGAGGTGCACAGGGTGAAGTAAGAAAGGTGCAGAGAGAGTGGCCACCAATACCCTCTTTCTGACCTTCTGCAACCCTGTTTTGCCTCCGGCCCATAAAGGTTGGCTACCTGAACGCCGCGTTCAGCTGTTGTCCGTCCCCTTTTGAGATGCTTCAGGTCCCCGGGTTTGGAACATGTCAGAGACCGCTGTTCTGGGCAGGAGGTGTGCGGTTTTGTGCTGCAAGGCAACCCATGATGGGCCGTGCAAAGATCCGGCACATTGTGCTAACTGGGTGGCGACCATCCCTCCTCTTCACGAAACTGCCCTCTTTGGATACAGGAATCCACTATCCAACGAATTAAAACTGAAAAGAAAATCTCCTTTTTGGGCCCGTAAACAGGTTGTGGGCAGTCAGCCCCCACAGCATCTTCATATGCTTCGGCCGTAAAAAAAGTTTCCCTAGGTCAGTTGCTGTCAGACTGATGAATTTTTTTTTTCCAAGACATGCAAGGAAGAACTGTCAGCTTGGGGGGAGCGGGTCCACCACCTCCAACAAAGTGACTGCCCTGGTGGGAGGCAAAAAATCCGCCCCCCCTCGGAATGCCCAGCAGTCTACATCATCTGCTGCTGGGCAGATTAAAAAACCAGCACCCATGCCCGACTCCTCTGTCCAGTGCCGTGCGGGCAAGGGAGTTCCACCCAGTGTAGAGACGGTGGAGATGAGGAAGAAACTTTCCACCGTCCCAAATCCAGACCTTCTTCCCCTGTTGGCAAGTCTGCCAGCAGGTCTGAGAACAACATAGTTCAGTGAAACTTCAAAATAAATTCACTCCTTTTAGAAGCAGACGTTGAGGAGGAGATGACTGATTTCTCCCCTTTTCGCCCTCTGCACCATGGATAGTACAATATCCCATTGGAATATCCGGGGGACTAAATTCCAACTTTGGGAGTTACAGCTTGTGTCGATCTATAAAACCTTCTGTCATGGCTCTTTCAGGAAACTCAATTAAAGCCAGAAGACCTTTACTCTTCTGGCTTAATGTTCTTTCAAAACCTGCACAAACCATCACGTTGGGACTGTGGGGGGGTGTTGCCCTTCCTCCTACAAAATACTCTGTTGTATAGTCCTGTCGCTCTGTCTACCTCCCTTCAGGCTGTAGCTGCGAGAGTCACCCCTCACAAGACTGTGAAATCTGTTCCCTTATCTACCCCCTTCTGTCCCGGTTTGTCGTCAGGCCTTGTCAGTCTGATAAGAGAACTTCCCGACCTTTTTTGCTGTTGGGTGACTTTAACGGTCACAACCTCTTTGGGTAGTGCCGGTACGTCATCCAGAGGTCTGCGGATTGAGGATGTCCTTTCGGATTTGGATTTGTGTTGTCTGAACGGGATCTGCAACTTACCTCCACTCTTCCACAGGTTCACTTTCGTGTTTGATTTGTGGGTTTGTGCCCCCTCGCGGGGTCCTGGACTATGAGGGGGTTGTCCATGCGATCTGCAGGGAAAAGTGCCATTTCCCTGTCTTACTACAACCCGTCATAACTGAACACGTCTCTGTCTTTTCAACATCAAAATTACAAGAAAGCAAACTGGGATCTATTTGCAACCACTATTTCTAAAGAATTCCAGGACACTGACTTTCTTCGAGCCCGGGAAACCCCAGCTGAATCACTGCTAACACTGTGATCAAGTGTGCTAAAGCTTGTATTCCAGTGTCTTCCGAAAAACTTCAAATGCCAAAAAAACCCCTGGTTTGATTCAGACTGCCAACAAATTTTCCAAAGTCCGAAAAAGGGCTCAGCGTCAGGTTTCCAACGACCTTGGGGTCCCAACGCTCGAGCCCATCAAAAACTCCGTGCTAAATCTAGACACACTTTTAAAATCAGTAAACATTGGTCCTGGAGAAGCTTCTGCTCCAGGGACATCAAAAACTTCCAAGGAAAAAAGTGGTGGAACATCATTAAGAAAATCAAAGGGAAGAACACCTGTCCCACTGTGAACCATCTCAAGTTTTCGGATTCTTTAATAACAGAGAAGAAAGCAGTTGCTAATCTGCTTGCTTAAAACCATTGAAAAGATTCCTCCTCTTCTAATAAATCAGCCACTTTTGTCAAAAACAAAGCCCCTAAAGAAAAATCACCCTGCAACTTTTCGTCCGACGACCTGGAAGACTACAATCTTCCTTTCACGTTAAACGGCTGAAATCTGCCTTGCTTTCTTGCAGCGATCCTCTCCAGGTATAGATGACATCCATTATCAGCTGTTGAAAACATCTTCCGCTAGAAGGTCTGAACTTTACTGCTACAGGTCTACCAACCATGTGTGCACTACGGTTTTTTTCCACCCTCTTGGCGAAAAGCCTCTTATTCCCATCCCAAACCTGGAAAAGATCTTTCTAATCCTTCAAATTACCGTCCCATAGCTTTGACCAGCTGTGTTTGTAAATTAATGGAAAAAAATGGTCAATGCTAGGCTCATGGGGAAACTTGAAACCGATGGCCTTTTGGCGAAGAACAGTGTGGTTTCCGCCAAACATCGGACTCCGTTGACCATTGATTCGTCTGGAATCTACACTCGGAACGCCTTTCTGAACAAACAGCATGCAGTGGCAATTTTGTTTGACTTGGAGAAGGCCTACGATACCCCCTGGAAGTCGGGGATACTTCATGATCTCCACGATCTGGGTTTTCGAGGTCATCTTCCGCTTTTATTCAAAATTTTTTGGGCCAGAACGACAGTTTCAGGGGCCGGGGTTGACACCACTCCTCTGATGTCCACGAGCAGGGAGTTGGGTGTTCCACAGGGGGGCATACTATCTCCCGCCCTCTTTAGTATTAAGATCAACAACATTGTGAAATCAGTTCAGCAGGGTTCAGACTGCTCATTGTTTGTGGATGATTTTGCTGTCTACGCAATGGAAGCCTGTACCCGAGTGTCCAGCGCAGGCTCCAGCTTTGCGTAGATAAATCCATCGGTGGGCGGATGAAAACGGTTTCACCTTTTCTGCTACAAAACCCAGTGTATTCATTCCATAATTTCCGTCAGTTTTTTCCAGATCCCGGGAAATTCAAATGGGAAATCTCCCATTCCAGCTGTTAAGAGGGGCCCAAAATTCTGGGAGTCATTTTTGGACCAAAACTTAACTTTCTCGCCATTTAAAAACCTCAAAACTGCTTGCCCAAAAAGGGACTGAATATTCTGCGGGTCGTAGCACACACCGACTGGGGCGCTGATAAGAAAACTTTGTTGCACCTCTACAGAGCCCTGGTCCGTTCCCAAAAATGGACTACGGTTGTGCTGTGTACGGGTCCGCAAGATCATCTTACCTCAAAATCTTGGACCCTATCCACCATCAAGGGCTTCGTCTCTGTCTTGGAGCGTTCCGCACCACCCCTGTGTAAGCCTGTACGCAGAGGCAGGTGAACCTTCACTGTCCAACCACAGGCTGAAACTGTCTTTGAATTTTACATCCCAATGTTCTCAGAAAACCCCAGAATCCTGCCTATGACTGTGTTTTTGACCCTCCGTTCCAAAGTAAGTTTGAAACAAACCCGAAATGTATTCCGCCGTTTGGGCTTCGTATGCAGCCTCACGTGCGGAATGCGGTATAGGGCCCGGGAGTAGTTTCCGATTTTTTCCAAGTTCCGGATCAACCTCCATGGACCTTTTTCACACCAGGATTCGTTTTGATCTCGCAGCTTTCCGTTTGGGTCTACCAGCTCTCTGGCGTACAAGGCTTTGTATGCCCAGCTCTGTTCCAAATTCCATCCTATCAAAAAGTTTCACTGACGGTTCCAAGTCTGAGGATGGAGTGGCCTGTGCAGCCTACTGCCCTGGGGCTCCTTCTCGATTGTTGGAACATATACATTCAGATGCTTCTGTCTATTTGCTGAAAATTACTGCTCTAGTACTGGCTTTGAAAAATCTCCCCTTCTTCGAGGGGGACTTTCTGGTTCTGTCGGATTCGCTGTCCAGCTTTGGAGGCCATAGCTGCCGCAACCCTTTAGCATCCAGAACTTTTACTTTTTTTTTAACTTTTTTAGCAAGTTTAAGGCGGACGGTTACAAACATTACTCTTGCTTGGGTTCCTGGCCAGTTGGCATCGGCGGGAACGAAAATGGTTGATGTTTAGCCAAAAACGCCAAAAGAGAGAAAATGTCTCAACACTTATATCCCCTGCTCAGATGTGAAACCCAAATTAACGATTATGTGAGAGACCTCTGGCAGGAGGATTGGAACAACAGACGAATAACAAACTCTTTCAGATCCGTCCAAACCTTAAAGACTTCCTCCCATTACGTCGGGTGGTCGTAAAGAGGAAACGGTTCTGTGCCGCTGCACACCGGCCATTTTGTATTTTACCCATTCTTACCTTTAAAGAGTGGGAAAAAGCTCGTGGTGCATTCATGTCATGCACCTCACAATGAAACATGTTCTTTTTTGAGTGTTGGGACTTGCACGATGTTTAGCACAAACATTTTACAGCGGAGTCATGAAGATCCTGTTCAGGGATGTCCCGCCTGGCGTGATCCTTGGGTTTTTGAGAGAAATTAACATTTTTCATCTGATTTGAGATTTTACGGAAGAAGGATTTTAACAAGTTTCTGGTTCGTTTGTAGATGATGTCATTTAACGAGTGTGTGAAAGTTTTTATTTTATTTTTTTTAAATATTTTTTTAAATGACTGGTGAGTTGATTTTAACGTGGTGACAGCCCCGATGTGGCCCTCTGCGGTCGGCTGGGCTATAAGCAACATTATCTTATCTTATCTTAGATGATAGAAAAATGGAGTTTCTCCAGAGGTTGTTCTAGGGCCACCCCCTGTTCTGCTTGTGTATCATATTATCCTCTATCCATGTCGTGTTTTTTTTTGTTTTTGTTTTTCTTTGTTTGTTTTTTTTGTGAAGACACTTCACTCCTTCCACTACAGCAGACTAACTCCGTGTCCCAGACTCTCTGCAACTCAGTTTGAGTAAGTTCTTTTGTGGTGCCCTTATACATTTTTAAAACATCCAAAGAAACTTAATTCAAAGAAATGAAAAGCTTGAGGATAACTTGCAGACAAAAGCAGAATCAGACTCATCTCAGTCTTACTCTGATTGTGAGGGAACAACAAAGAACAAGCAGCATGAATGTTGGGTCATTAGGTGATAGTGGATGAGGAAACTAAAAGAACAGTCTCACATTGATTGAATCACAAGATTATTCTCAACTGTGTCGCTTCATCTTAAGCAACTTAAGCTTTTTCTTTTTTAAACAATACAGGCACTGGAAAAATGTGTTTTCCAGGTTCACTGCTGCACTTACATCAGTTACACATCTGCATTTGGGACTGTGTTGCAAAGATCATGCAGAAGAATTTATTCCCTCTACAAAAGAGCATCTAAGACTATTATACCAGATTCCTCCTTATCAACCCCCTGAGAAGCTAGCTAAATAGAACATACTGTTGCTGCAAATGCAGACTTCCCCCAAGGGTCTTCTTACTTAATTAGAGTACACAGTGATCAAAGATATATTTACTTAGATATAATGTCAATTTTTTTTCCTATGTGCTTGGTTAAACATGGTCAGAACCAGTTTTCATTTTTTAGGTATGTCCATGCGGAATTCATTTTCCCTAGACATAAAATGGTGCCCTTTGATATCCACTTTGAAAAAGACCATGAGAGCATTAAACATTAGTGACATTGTGCAGGGAAAGATTTTGATTTTCCTTTTGCATTTCACAGTACTTGAGAGAACAGAAAACACCGATTTATCACCTAGCCCCTCACCTAGGTTTGGGGCTAGGGCGACCTGAATCGGTGTTTTCCTGTTCTCTGACAAGTAAGACTTCAATAACCCAAAAAATAACGATTATCTAAAACAAACATACTGTGTGGGGTTATCCGTTTCAATTTCTAATTTACTAAACTTTTCAGATTTTAGTTTTTGCTTAATCCTATGTTTTTCCTGATCATTTTCAATAACATCATTTTCACGCAAACATTCCCTCAATGATCTTGTCTTTCTGGAATAAACTCAGTCTTTAACTGTTCCTAATCTTTTAAATTGAGTAATTTTGCATAAAACACACACTTTAACTGTTTGCCAAAAGGCACTGAATATTCTGCGGGTCGTAGCCCCACACCGACGGGGGGCGCTGATAAAAAACTTTGTTGCACCTCTACAGAGCCCTGGTCCGTTCCAAACTGGACTACGGTTGTGCTGTGTACGGCTCCGCAAGATCATCTTACCTCAAACTTTTGGGGACCCTATCCACCATCAAGGGCTTCGTCTCTGTCTTGGAGCGTTCCGAAACCACCCCGGGTGTACAGCCTGAAACGCAGAGGCAGGTAAAACCTTCACTGTCCAACCACAGGCGAAACTGTCTTTGAATTATTACACCCGACTGTTCTCAGAACCGCAGAATCCTGCCTATGACTGTGTTTTTGACCCTCCGTTCCAAAGTAAGTTTGAAACAAACCCAAAATTTGTATTCCGCCGTTTGGGCTTCGTATGCAGCCTCACGTGCGGAAAGCAGGTATAGACCTGGGAGTAGTTTCCGATTTTTCCAAGTTTCCGGATCAACCTCCATGGACCTTTTTCACACCAGAGTTTCGTTTTGATCTCGCAGCTTTCCGTAAGGAGTCTACCAGCTCTCTGGCGTACAAGGCTTTGTATGCCGAGCTCTTTCCAAATTCCCATCTATCAAAAAGTTTTCACTGACGGTTCCAAGTCTGAGGTTTGGAGTGGCCTGTGCAGCCTACTGCCCTGGGCTCCTTCTAGATATTGTTGGAACATATACATTCAGATGCTTCTGTCTATTCTGCTGAACTTACTGCCCTAGTACGGGGCTTTGAAGATAATCTCCCTTTCTTCGAGGGGGGAAACTTTCTGGTTCTGTCGGATTCGCTGTCACTTTGGGGGGCCATAGCTGGCCGAAAAACCTTCAGCATCCAGAACTTTTACTTTTTTTTTAACTTTTTAGCAAGTTGAAGGCGGACGGTACAACATTACCCCTTGCTTGGGTTCCTGGCCTGTTGGCATCGGCCCGGGAACGAAATGGTTGATCGTTTAGCCAAGAACGCCACAAGAGAGAAACTGTCCAACACTTATATCCCCTGCTCAGATGTGAAACCCAAAATTAACGATTATGTGAGAGACCTCTGGCAGGAGGATTGGGAAAACACAGACGAATAACAAACTCCCTTTTAGATCCGTCCAAACCTTAAAGACTTCCTCCCCTCTACGTCGGGTGGTCGTAAAGAGGAAAAAGGTTCTGTGCCGGCTGCACACCGGCCATTCGTATTTTACCCATTCTTCCTTTAAAGAGTGAAGAAGCTCCGTGGTGCATTCCCCTGTCATGCACCACTCACAATGAAACATGTTCTTTTTAGAGTGTTGGGATTGCACGATGTGAGACACAAACATTTTAACAGCGGTGTCCCCTGAAGATCCTGTTCAGGGATGTCCCGCCTGGCGTGATCCTTGGGTTTTTGAGAGAAATTAACATTTTTCATCTGATTTGAGATTTTACGGAAGAAGGATTTTAACAAAGTTTCTGGTTCGTTTGTAGATGATGTCATTTAACGAGATGTGTGAAAGTTTTTATTTTTATTTTTTTTAAATATTTTTTTTAAATGACTGGTGAGTTGATTTTAACGTGGTGACAGCCCTGATGTGGCCCTCTGCGGTCGGCTGGGCTATAAGCAACATTATCTTATCTTATCTTAGATGATAGAAACTGGAGTGCTCCAGAGGTCTGTTCTAGGGCCACCTCTGTTCTGCTTGTGTATCAGTATTATCCTCTATCCATGTCGTGTTTTTTTTGTTTTTGTTTTTCTTTGTTTGTTTTTTTTGTGAAGACACTTCACTCCATTCCACTACAGCAGACTAACTCCGTGTCCCAGACTCTCTGCAACTCAGTTTGAGTAATGTTCTTTTGTGGTGCCGTTATACATTGTAATCATCCAAAGAAACTTAATTCAAAGAAATGAAAAGCATGAGGATAACTTGCAGACAAAAGCACAGAATCAGACTCTCATCTCAGTCTTACTCTGATTGTGAGGGAACACCAAAGAACAAGCAGCATGAATGTTGGGTCATTAGAGTGATAGTGGATGAGGAACTAAAAGAACAGTCTCACATTGATTGAATCACAAAGATTATTCTCAAACTGTGTCGCTTCATTCTTAAGCAACTTAAGCTTTTTCTTTTTTAAACCAATACAGGCACTGGAAAAATGTGTTTTCCAGGTTCACTGCTGCACTTACATCAGTTACACATCTGCATTTTGGGACTGTGTTGCAAAGATCATCGCAGAAGA
>CM031613.1:83342555-83388009 GCA_018398815.1 Conus ventricosus | reverse complement strand
TTTCCTATGTGCTTGGTTAAACATGGTCAGAACCAGTTTTCATTTTTCAGGTATGTCCATGCGGAATTCATTTTCCCTAGACATAAAATGGTGCCCTTTGATATCCACTTTGAAAAAAGACCATGAGAGCATTAAACATTAGTGACATTGCTGCAGGAGAAAGATTAGATTTTCCTTTTGCATTTCACAGTACTTGAGAGAACAGGAAAACACCGATTCTAACTCACCCTAGCCCCTCACAGGTTCGGGGCTAGGGCGACCATAGAATCGGTGTTTTCCTGTTCTCTGACAAGTAAGACTTCAATAACCAAAAATAACGATTATCTACAAACAAACATACTGTGTAGGATTTCCGTTTTTCAATACTAATTTACTAAACTTTTCAGATTTTATTTTTGCTTAATCCTATGTTTTTCCTGATCATTTTCAATAACATCATTTTCACGCAAACATTCATCAAATGCATCTCGTCTTTCATGTGAAATAAAACTACAGTCTTTAACTGTTCTCTAAAGTCTTTTAAACTGAGTTATATTTTTGGCATAAAATCCACACACTTATCCAGCATGCCTTCCACTGAAAGCTAGTTTCGACAAAGTGTTTCTCTTTTTAAACTATGTCTCTTTCTGCTGAACAGTCATCTATAATAAATAGTGTCTGCATCCTTCAACAATATAAAAAAGCGTTCTAGACACTCACTCAGTTTATTGCTAGGATTAACTAAAAATATGTTATCATCAGTCCATATAAACCTTCTATTATGATATGCTTTGTTCCATTTAAGTGTTGGGCAGAAATCACAATATGACAAAATTATAACGATAAACTGTTTTGTAACAGGTCGAGGATAAATATTGTTTTTCCACAACCAGTTTGTCCACAAATTAATGAACAATGGGGGGTTTTTTGTCATAAAGTTTAACTGCTCCATAGTTTTATATAACAGAACTTACATCTAATCCAGTTATTGTTTTTATCATGCTCTCTGTCAAAACTTGTTCAGTATAATAAAATCCTATAAGGTCTAAATGTGTAAGATTTAATCCAATTCAGTTCTGTAAGATTGTTTCTATTTAGACTAATATTGATTTTGTTGGTTGTTGTTATGACCATAATATCCTCACCATTGTAAAGAACGACGACAGTAACTTTAAGACTGTCAACGTCTAAGTTTTGCCAGCTAATTAGAATTCCTTTTAGAAGGACGTCACTAACGCCCACAACCCCATTCCCATCCCTCTTCACATCTTTTAAGACAGAAATTTCAAATACCATTGTGAACGTGTCTCCTAATTTCATTTGTGGAATGAATTGTAATCTTGTAGAAGCATCTTTTAAAACCGTTTCTCTTCTGTGAGGATGTACTGTTTATTCCCATACGGTTTTATTTCAATCTCTTTCCGACTATTGTCATCTGGCATAAGACTTACATGTAAAGGGCCAGAGTTGAATGCTTTTCTGAAACTTTTTTGGCGGCTAAAAAATGTAAATGGGCTTATGAATTCAAATTTTATTTCCCATTCTAAATATGGTTCTAAGTGCCATTTGAGGTCAGGTTTTCGAACTATTTTATATTCATACTGGCCAACATTATTTGCTTCTAGATTGCGCAGTTGCTCTAGTTTAGGAAACTTTTTGTTGTCGCCAACCTCTTTGCGTTTATAATCACCATCTTTAGTGTACTCAAAACCATACAAAGTGCCTATCTCACCATTCTGTTCAAAGTCCGCAACGTCTGCAAGGTCTTTTAATTCTAAAGTTATACACTTCACAGGCGCTAATGTAACTCCGGATTCTTCTGGTCCACGCGACATTTTTAGTACAGTTTATTATTTTATTTCCAAAACAATGTGCAGGTTATCACATTTTACGACTTCCCCCGTTTTGTCTGTGATCTTTATATTAAATGATCCGACCCTCCCACAAACTAATCTTTTAAACTGTAAATTAGGGAATTGTATAATTTCATAATCGCAATATGCTGCTTTCCCTGACGGAAGAGCCTTTAAAACAGTTGAGGGCCTTCCATCATATAAGTTTTCATCAGTGCTTAGCTCGTCCAAATGAACATAGAGTAATGAATGTAATTCAAGATCGAGTGGATTTTCTCCCTCATAAGTTGTTTTGTTTGGTGTAACTCTAAATCTATGATTGTCAGCTTCAAAGCCTAACATTTTAGCTAGCTCTACATTAAAAAGGTAATGTCTATTCTTCTTAGGTTTAAATTGAAAAACATTTTTTTAGTTTTGGCATTTTTTAAAATTTTGAGAGAATTTTCGAATTTAAATCATTGCTTTTTTAGTGAGAAAAAACCCGTAAAACCATCGGGTAGGGTTTAAAGGGCTAATTTTTGCCCCCTGATTTTTTAAATTTTTAAAATGTATTATTATTTTTGGATTCAGTTATTTTTAAACCAAAAGGGACTTTGAAAAAATATTTCATGAAGCGAAAAACCATTCGGGTTCCCAATTGTTACCCAATAGAAATTTTTTTAAATCCGTAGGAGGTCTTGATTGTTTTTTTTTTAAAAAAATTTTTTTAACAAAAAAAAAAAGGGAAATCCCTTTTTAAATATAATACTAAACCCAAAATTTTTGTTGGGGCCGCATACAACCCTTAAAAATATGCAACTATAATTTGCCCATTGCTGTGACCCAGATGAAAACTTTTCAAAAAAAGGTGGGTACTCCTTTAAAGCAGATACCCTTAACCCCCCTTTTAAAAAAAAGATACTCGAAAAAAGTGTGGTTCACCCACCCGGATGCAGTTTTATCAAAAACCCCATTTAAAAACTTTGCGGTGTTTTGTGCAAAAAACTGGGTGTGGAGTGTCTTTTGGCGGGATCATTTAAATCATCCAGACCCTTTTGGGTGAGGCCCAGTGTACGATTTCCCATTTTTTTTTTTCCCCTTTCAGACGTTTTTTTTTTAAATGCCCCCCCAAGCGCCTTTCCCAAAGACAAAACGTTTAATCCATTCAGAAAACAGAATGGGACAGGGAAGGCTTTTGAAAAAATTGTAACGAATTCAATATTAATTTTAAGACGTTTTAGAAAAAAAGTGGATCTTAATCAGGGGCTTAGGAAACCCCTTATTTGGGGGGCGGGCCAGAAAGTATAACTATGGGGGGAAATCCCCCTTTAAACAACTTTCTCTTCGGCACAGGTTTTTCCCCCTTTGGGGCCCATAGAGAAAGGAGAAATAAAACAGCAGGGGGAAAATTTATCTTAAACATTCTGGGGGCCCTAACTAAAGCAGGAATAGAACGAAAAAAACGACTCTGTTCGTACTTCGTTTGGTGTTTGCTAGGTTGCAAGCAAAAACGAGATCGAGAAACTGATTCTTTTTTACGGGTTTTTGGCCCGCAAAAAAAACAATACTTAGAAAAATTTAGGGGAGCCTTTTAATTTTTCGTTGATTTCCCTTCAAGTAAAAAAAGGTAAAACAGGGTTTTAAAATTCGCAAAAAACAAAAATTTGACTTTGTGTTGGCATGGTTTTTTACTGTTTCCCCTTTGACCTCGACCCCAGGTGGGAAACAATAAAAAACTACAATAATGAAATTCTTATGGGCAGGCAATGAACAAAAAGGTTTGGGGAAAAAAACGTTTAAAAATTTCCCTGAGCCTGTAATATTCCCAAACCCAATAAAAAAACAACCAAGAATAAGTCATCCAATCCCCGGGGTTCAAACCCCAAAAGGACTGTTGAAGCGTGGACTTTGTTCGCGATGACCATAAATTTTTAAAAAAGCCAGCACTTGTTTTTGGTTTAAAATGGTAGGTTAATTTGGTTTTTTCTTCCCTAAATATTTAAACCCAAAATTTAAGGGGAACAAATTGCCCTTAAGTGCTCACCCCATAAAAGCCAATTACTTTGCTTGCAGTAGACAAAGCCAGGCTAACAATACTCCCAAATTTATACCAGGTAAAAGATTTTTAAAGCTTTACCTGTTTAAATTTTTTTAATAAATCGCAAGGATGACAAGTGGTTTTTTTCCCCCATGATTTATAAGGAGGATGGCGTTGGAAGGCACTAGCCCAGCACCCCACCCCCCCGGGCCTTTTTAATGGGCCAATTCCCCAACGTATTATTGAAAAACCTTTGGGCCTTTTTTTAAAACGCTTGCAAATGTAAACCCCTTGTCTTTTAAAACCCAGCGTTGTTTTGGTTTGTAGCGTTCCCTTTCTTCTTTTTAAAATTTTTTTCGTTTGGGTTTTCTTATTTTTTCATTGATTGGGAATAGGTTTCGGTTATTTGTTCAGTCTTTTTGTTTTGGCTGACTTTTTTGCTCAAGTTTTTTTTGTCTTTGGGCTATTTTTCTTTAAAAAAAAACCCCTTTCGTTGCGGTGTCAGCCCTCAGGGTTTTTCTTTTTCTCTTTTATTGCTTTTCTAGTTCACCTATTTTTGGGCTACATTTTTTTTAAATTTTCCCCTTTTTTGGGGGGGTTTAAGTACGTTCAAGGGCCACCCCTTTCTCTCTCAGAAAATACTGTTTCTTCTTCTTCAGGGGTTCTGCTACTGTATTTCTTACTTCGTCACTGTTTTAAATTTTAAATTTTCCCCTGGGGCCCCCCGGGGTTTGTTTTGGGTTTAAATCTGTTGGGGAGTTTTGTTGGGTTTTTTAAAAGCCCAAAAAAACATCCCCCTTTTCAAATTTTTGGGTTTAGTAAACCCAAGGCGATTCTGTAAACTTCCCACGGACCCTTTGGGATTAATTGAAACTTGCTTAAAAACTTTGATGGGGGGGTTTTTATTTAAAAGAAAGGGCGGAAACACGTTCTCCTTTGTCGTTTCTAAAATACAACTGGTTTTAATTTTTTTATTTAAAAATCATCGGGGGTATATGGGTTTCCCGGGGGGGTTCTAGTTTAAATTTTTGGTTTAAAATGATCTGACTTCCCTTTCTTTTAAATTTCACGTTTTTGGGCCCCCTCAAATTCTTCCTGCAATGAGAACGGGAGCGGTGCTGTGCCCAAAGGAGCCCCTTTCACCCAAATGTCGGAGTCCCCAAAGATCACTAATATCAAAATTCTTCTTCACCTCCAATTCCCGCCATGTTTTTAAAAAATTAACTTTTTTTTTTTGTTTTATAAAAATGTCAAAAGTTTAGGGGCTCGATTCTTGACCCCAAAAAAAAGACTAAAAGCCCCCTTGGGCGTAAAAGGGAAAAAAAGGAAATATTACTGTTAAAAATTTAACCCAATTTTAACTATTGATCCCGTTCAAATTTTTTTACTGTCGATTTCCAGATTAGGGGGGGTTTGATTTGATTGTGCCAGGCTCGGCAAGGCCCCCTTTACTTTTTCAAAATAGAAATCCCCCTTTCAACAAAAAAGCCCCAAAAGAAAGTAAGTTGCCAAAATTTGGGGGGGGAAATGTTTAAAAAAATTTTCTAAAAATTGAGGGAAAAAAGTATTTTCTTTAAGCAATCCCGACTTTATTTTTCCCTATTCTGTTTCTAGGGAAAACCCGGGAAATTTAAAAAGGGAAGATCTTGCGTTTAAAGGGAAATTTGGGTAATGAAGAAGCGTTTTAAAAAACTTAAAATTAGGCGACGAACTCCCCTCGGGGTGCTAAAGGCAGCAAAAAGGCTTTGAACTGAAATTTTTATGCTTTTGGGAAATGGGTTTTTCCCATTCCTTTAGTTTTTGGTTGTTAAAAGCGCATGCCCCCATACCTTCAAGGGGCAAAAAAAGGACAAAATTGTCATGGTAACTAACTTTTAAGACAAAACTTAACCCCTGTTATCATTTCATCGACACCGAAGCAAATTAAAAGCATTTCTGAATCTCGTAGAGTTTGATGTTGTTAGAAAACTTTTAATTTAGAAAGGCTGTTTGGGGCCCAACAATATGAGTCACAATTGGGAATTTTTTCGAAAAAGTGCTTTCATCATTCAACATATCCAAAATGCAGGGAAGCCGTTATGGGAATTTTAATCTTAGTGTCCCAGAAAAATCGTTTTAAAAGGTTTTTTATTCCCGGTGCAAAGAGGGAAGAACCCATTCCCCAGGAAATTTTGAAAAGTTTTTTTTTTAAAAAAAATAAAAAAAAAGTAAAATTGTTCGTTTGGGGAGGGAAAGTCCAAAAACCCAAATTTCTTGCTAGGGGAATTTGGCCCCCCTTTTTTTTTTCATTTTTGGCAAAATTAAAAAAAATTGTTTTGGGGGTGGGGGGGGTTTTAGAATTTCTAACGGGCGACCTTGCGCCCAAAAGATCTAAAACCTTCAAGGGTTAGGCTTGATGTTTTTTTTTTAACACCCAAAAAAAGGGTTTATGGATTGCCCAAAGGTCAACGGGAGGAAAATTTCAGTTGATGGAAGTGGGAGAGATGTTAGGGAAAAAATAAAACATTAAAATTGTTAAAGAAAAAAAAAGGGCTGTTAAAAACCCTTTTAATTTCATTTTTTTTTTATTTTTTTGATGCACAGCAAAATTTATTAAAGCAAACCCAAAATTTAAAAGGGTGGGTTTACAAAATTGTTTTTTCATTTTAAAAAAAAGCATGTCTGTTGAGTTTTTTTTATCCCAAAAAAAAACCTACGCGCCAGTTCGAAAATAAAAAAGGGAGATAGTAGAAACCCCCCGGCAAAAAAAAACCTTTAGTTTTAACCCCAACTTACACAAATGCAAAAAAAAAATTTGAGCAGGCCCTTTAAAAATTCGGGCCAAAAACCCCCAAAACGAAGGTATTCTGCTGTTTTTTTTTGCTGTTAATATTTTAAACTGGGCATGACTATTATTTTGCTTACCCAGCGGGAAACGGGTTTTGGCCTTTTTACCCAACGGGGGTTTGGTGCCCCCGCAGTTTTTACCTTAGGCGGGTTGTCTTTAGTTTCTGGGGCCTTTGTTTTAATTCCCGTAGGTGCTGCTAGCAAAAAAAAAAAAAAACTAAATTTCCAAAAACACAAAAAATGGTTAAAACTAATAAAAAGCAAAATTTTATTTCCCCCTTTAAATTGATAATAAAAAAGCAAAGCGACTCAAACTCCACGGATGAAGAATTTAGTCGTTTACGGGCCCTGATTTTTAAGGGATAAAAAAAAGGAAAAAAGTTTGATTTTCCAAAAAAAGGCGGAGGGAAAGTTTTTTTTAAAAACAGCCAGCCCGAGCAGTTAAAAAGGAATGTTAAAAAAAAGAAAAAGAAACATTAAACTCGGGTTCTAAACACCCTAAACATTAACAACGCCAAAGGGTTGGTTTATATTTAGTTTTTTGATTTAAAAACCCCAAAAAGGGACCAATCGATATTGTTTTAATTTTTTTTTTGATTTAAAAAAAATTTTTTTGTGTTAGAAAAAAAAATCAGCATGGATAAAATTTAGGGAAGGGGGGACCGGCCCAAATTTGTTTAAGCAAGGGCAAAAATTTTTTATCAAGGGCACGGGAATGTTATTAATTTAGAAGTCATTGATCCAGAAAAACTTTACGGGCCCAAAGGGTTGCTATGCTATTTCTAAATTTTGGGGTTTAAACTAAAAAATTAGCCCCCACCTTTAAAAAGAAAATTTTTTGCTTTTTTAAATGGGGACTATGTAAAAAATTTAATAAAAGAAACCTAGAAGCGGGGGCTGGGAAAAAAAACAAACAGGACTATTTTTCTCATAAGGCCCTTAACCCCCGGTTTTTGGGCAGACGAACTGCTTACCCCGTTTGAGGGTGGCCCGCCAAAAGAACCCCCAAAATGAGGGCCTTGGGTTTGGCCCCCCCCCAAGGGACCCCCCCCGAAGCCCCCTTTAGAAAATCAGATTAAAACATTTAAAGTATGCCCCGATTTTTGGGGAAAGTTTTTCCCTTTTCACTCCCTCCAGTTTAGTTGCGAAAGGCAGTTTAAACAAAAAGGGAATAAGCAAAATTTGTTTTATGTGGTGTGTTCTCCACAGGCTGCTTTCGGGGCCCGCAAAAACGCAGAAAAAAGGTTCAAACCCTTCACCCTTTACATAAAATAATCTTAATTTTGGGTGGAATACCCTTTTCCTGTTGGTATAGCCCCAAATTGATCGGGTTTTGAAAAAAAAAAAACCCAAACCCATTAACGGTTAATGTTTTCACCAGGGGATGGGGGAAAAAAAAAATTTACAGCCCATCAGAGCGTAAAAAACAGTCCAAAATTTGGGGGCCCAGACAAAAATATGTTAAATTATATTAATTGTTTTCCCCAGGGGGGCCCCCCTTTACACTTTGTTACGCAAAATGAGTAGATTTTTGGGGCCCCTTTATTTCAAAAAATTGGGCTTTAACAAGAATTCTGTAAAAAAATTGTTTAACAAAAATTTCCCAACCGTTCCAGCCGCGCTTGAACATAAGAAAAAAATTTTGTTTCCCCCCAGTTGACTTTTTTTTAAGGAAAATAATTACGCCCCCCCCGAATCAAAAGTTAGTTTTAAGAACTGGAAACGGATGCAAATTCCCCCTCCCGTAGTTTACGCAGACTTTGAGTGCTTTTTTCCTTATGAAGGGGGCCAGCCCCCAAAAAAAACCCTTCAAAAAAAAAACAGTCTTAATGAGAAATTCTTTCAGATTTTTTCCCTTTTGGGCCTTCTTTAAATTGTTAGGGGGGGGGATGGTGCTCATTAAAAACCCAGAATTTAAGGGACCAGATGCGGCTAGAAGATTTTTCCGCGCTTTGCGAAAGGGTGCGTAATGATTGTTCTAATAATCTGAATTTTTCAAACATGATGACCCCCGGGAAGCCCAACAACGTATGACTCAGCCAAAACATTGTTGGTTTTTTTGGTTTAGAACCAGTGAGGAACCCAACCCAAAAAGTAAGGACCATGCCCACATTAGCGGAAAAGTTCAGAGGAGCGCGCCCAGTAAATCCCAATCTTCAACAAAATGTTTAAAACCAAAGCCCAGGGAAAGGGCTGCCATCTTCTTTCTTTAATTGCGAGGTTTTACGACCTCTCAAAAATAAATAAAAGCGTAGAGGGATCCCTTTGGATAACATGCATTGCACAGTCTTTAAGAAAATTACATGTGTTTCATTTTAAAAAAAACATCTTTTTAGGCCTCTATGCAAAAAACCATAAATGGGTTCTTTAAAGGCGTGGCTATGCCCTTAAAGTTCCCCAATAAGGAAGAATATTTTGACCCAACTCTTGTTAGAAAGGGCTTTTAAACCCTTATGAGTACATAAACCGGTTGGGAAAAGGGTTTTTGACGAAGACACCTTTTCCCCCCTAAGGGGGGGCGTTCCCTTTTTTAGTCTTTGAGGAAAAGGGGATCAGTGATTCTGATTACCAAAAACCCGTCAAGAAGCGGTGGAGAAGGGTTTGATTTTTTTTTAAAGATGGGAGACTTTTATGACTCCTCCCTTTATGGGGTGATTTTTTGTTTTTTGACCCGGTTTTTTTTTTGAAAAATTCAGAAAGACCTGCAGGAAAACATTATAGCCTTTGGGTCCCCCGCATTACTTTTTTGCGCCAGGGTTTAGCTGGGCGCTTTTTTTTAAAATTTACTGGGTTCAAATTTTTTATTGGTTTAGATTTACCCAAAGATTCCGATGGGTTGGAAAAAAGGAAATTTGGGGGGAGGAAAAATTTGTATGGCACGGATTTTCCCGTAAGCAAACAAAAAATACTTTGGGGCTATGATCGAGTAAAAGGTCTAAATATTCATGTATTTAGATTGGGAAAAAAATCTGTATGGGTTTGGGGTTTTGGCGCCCAAACGCTTCCATTACGTAAATTTAAAATGTACCAGGTACAAATAAAATTTAAAAAGGCGTTTTAAAATGGTTGAGCGTTGACGCCGGGGTCAAAAAGGGGGGGGTACATTCTGAAGGGTTTAATTAGAAAATTTTCCCCATGAAATTCCCCCTGCCTGCATAAAAGACTACCCATTAGCTGCAGAAAGCCTAAAGATGGGGAAAACAGAGCCGCCCAAACTTGTGCCTAATTTTCGAAAGGGAAAAAAAAATTTTGTTGCCATTAAAAGACTTCTACAAATTTTTTTTTAAGGGGATTTGGGTTTGGGAAATTGAAAGCAGTTCATCGTATTAAAATTTCTTTTATCAAGGGAAAAGTTAAAGAAACCCAATCATGAAGAAAAACTGATTCGAACTAAAACCACGATGCTTCAGAAAAAGATTTTTCAAGCTGGGAAAAAACAACAGCTGTTTCGGGGAAAGGGCTATGGGAAAAAACCGCACAAGCGCAAAGATGTAAAATTGGTCACCAAAGAGGAAAAAAAAACAATTAAGCTGCCCTTTAAAACCCAAATTTTCAGGACCAAGAAGATTTCTGATCAGCTTTTTGGTATAATGATGAAAAAAAAAAAAAAGTTTAAATTGGGGCAAAACCCGGATTTTTTTGGGTTTTTCTGGGGGGTTTTTGAATTATCAAAGCTTTTTAAAGTTAGAATTTCTTTTAAACTTCTTTAAACCCCCCGTATCCGAGTCCCGAGTACTTTACAAAGATACAGATATTTTGGGTTTAGATATCCCCACCCGAAGACATTATAAAAACATGAAAATAGAAGAGCTAAAGGAGCGAAGGGGTTTGGGTGGTATGACCATCCGATTACCCTTAAAAATTCGCCTTTTCATTCAATTACTAAAAGAAGGTTTTTTGGGGAAAAATGAAAGGGTGAATTATCTGGAAAAGGGGGATTAAGGAGTATATTGGTTTAAATCCCAAAATGTACCCGTATTTCGTGCCAGGGGGAAAACCATTAAAAAAGCAAAGGGAATATCTCGCAGTGGTTTTGCGTCGGGCATTTTCGCCCTGAAAAATTTCAAAGAAGCATTGGGTTTTTAACTATAAGAAATTTTTTTAACATGCCCAAAGTAAAAAATTCGATCTAAACTACATTTAGAAACAAAAACAACTGTTTTTAACAAAGAAGTATTAGTTTGAACAAACACAAAACGGTGTGTTTTTTTAATCCCCGTGGGTTTTATATGAAAATGGGGTTTTATAGGAAAAAGTTTAAAAAAATTAAAGTGGAAATTTTGTCTGGGGGGATTATCGGCTTTTCTTTACAAAAGGTCTTTTTAGGGCTGGTTGTTTTTTTTGTGTCAGTTTTGTAAAAAAAATACCCCGGGCGGATTCATTTTTACCCAATTTTTTTTATTTATATGGGGGCAAAAATCCAAACAGGGTCTGTTTTTCCCTGATGCGGGTTCCCCCTTTGGCCCTTTCCCCCCCGGGAAAAAAAGGTACTTTAAATTTTAAACCAAAAGGAAAAGGTTTTCCCGGATGGAAGGGCTCTCCCTTCAAAAAACATTTATTGTTTTTTTTTTTGATTGCTTGTACTGGTTTTTTGGGCCTTTAAATTCTTCATATTCATTGCGCGGGAAAAACTGAGGGGGAGTCTTCTAAAACCCCTTCTGTGTTTGCGGGATTGGCAATCAGTCTCTGTGATATGGTAGGGAAAAAGTTTTTTTAGAAATGTTGGGTTTAAAATTTTTTACAACGCCTGGGCTTGTGAACTCCTGGGATGCCCCTTTTAATGGTTTAAATTATGTTTTTTAAAAATAATTGATTCAAATTGGCCTTTAAATTCTTTTCCATCATTTAAATTTTAATCATGCGAGGATTTAAATTAAAGGACCTGTTGGTATATCAGCTGTTTTTAGCAACGGGAACAGCAGAAGACTTTTTGTGTTAACGGTTCCGCTTTTTTTGTATCTTTAAGCTTTGGTCAATGACTGTAAGTGCTAAATTAAAAAATTTTTCGTCAATTTGTATCAGGGGTTTAAAAATAGAAGGGCCATTTGTGGGTTTCGTTTGGAAATTTTATTGACAAAGTGTGGGCCCGTATTGTTTTAGGTGGAAAGGGAAATAAAATTTGCCCGATGCTTTTTTAAAATAAAAACCCTTTTTTTGCTGTTTTGGGTTTACTGGGCACCAGCTGTTCGCTTGCTTTTTTATTGCTTTTTTTTCCCTTTAAATTTCCCTTTTGGGGTGAAAAATTTGATTTTGTTTTAAATTTTTTTTCAGCTGAATTAGGGGCAACAAAAACCGACAGTATTTCCAACGACAATAAAACCCCATTTCTTGCACTTTTGTTTTTTCTGATGGTTTAAAAAAAGTTGGAAAATTTTTGGGGGGGGGCCCAAAGTTGGATTGGTTTGGGCCCCTTACTAGATTAAAACTCTTTTAACGCTTTATCCCAAACCCTCTTTTTAAAGGGAAATTTGGGGGGTTTTTTCCCCGTTTTTTTTTGTGGGTTATTAATTTTTAAAAATAAATGTCAATTCTAGGGTTTTTCTTTGCGTCTTGTGCCCGCAAACTAGGTTTCTCCACGCCCTTTTTTGTCTTTTTCTCTCACCGGGCATCCCTAGTTTACAAATGCGTAAATTTTTTTCCCCTAAAAGCCCAAAAAGGGGATTCCCCACAGCGCCCCTATCATATTACGAGTGAAGCCATTTTTTTTAAAAGTATTTTTTTCTATTTATAATTCCCCTGGAATTTTTTCCCTTTCTTAACTAGAAAATTTTTTGTAGCAAAAGAAAACGGGAATAATAGGGAATCAGCTTTGAGGGAAACCTCAAAAACTAGTTTTCCAAAATCCGTGGTTTTTTTTTTTAAAAGGTTTTTTCCAAGGGAAATTTAGTATACCTTTCATTTGGGGCCCCAAAAACGGCAGAATTTGGGATACAAGGTTGTAATAGTTTTTCGGGGGCTCTTTTTTAAAAACAAAATAATTAAAATTTTATTTAATAAAAAAAATGAAAAGCGATGATCTACTACAGGGTTCAGGGTGGCCTAAAAACCCTTTCCCGGGAAATTACAAATGGAAAAAGTTGGGTGATCAAGCTGTTATGCCCAAAAAAGGGGAGGTTGTATTCTTTGGCAGCATGTGGAAAAAAAAAACGTTCCTCGGAACCCGAAATTTAGCATAGAACAGATTCAACAAAAATGTCGGCCAAGACTTTTAAAAAGTATATAACAGGTATTTAAACGCAGTGGGGTTTTAAAAATGGTGGAAAAAACGTGGGGGGAAAAAATTCTTAGTTTGTACCCTAAAAACTAGTCAGCAGATTTGCCCCCTTGATTTGAACAAGGGCTTACGTATGATTTAAAGCAAGATCCAGTTTTAACAAAGTCATTAGAGTCTTTAAAACTGTGATTTATATTAAAAAGATTTGGAACATTTTTTTCGCCGTTAAAATTTGGATTAATTACTTTTTAAACATATAGATTTTATTTCCCTTTAAAATGAACCCCAGGGAGAATCAGGGGGAAAAACCCCGAATTTAGAAAAAAATTTAATTTAAATGGGGGAAAATGACCCGTAAAAAAACCTCATCCTGGGCGTTTGCAGCAGGGGAAAAAAAGTAGCAGAGTTAAAAAAAACAAAGAAAATTTAAAAATTTTTAAACCAGAATGAAAATAACACCCCCAACGCCAACCGTTGATCCAAAGCCAAACTCCAGAAAAAGAGCCCAAATTAATTCAAGGGCCAAACCCAAAATCTTCATGGAATTTTTGAAATTAAAAATGTTGCCTTTTTTGGGGCCATTGCTGCCGCTGGGGGCAGTTATTACGGTTATAAAGTATATAAAAAAAAATGGCGACAAAAAAAAAAAGAAGTTAAAACAACCTGAAACCCCTAAAATTTCAGAAAAAACAACAGCCCCCGCCCAAAAAAAACCAATAACAAAATAATTTTTATCCATTTTTAATGCCCAAAAATTTTTTTAAGGAAAATTAAAATTTTAAAATTTTTTATAAAACATGGCGGATTTTTATTTGTTTAAAAAGATGGAGGGCAATAAATAAAGACCCTGGAGTCTATTAAAAAAACATTTCCAAAAAGACCCGAATTGTAATTTTTTAGGTGTAAGAAATTCATTAAGATCTATTTCTTAACCCAAACTCACCCCCAAGGGCGGTTTTTTGCAAGACTCCTCAAAGATGAAGCGGTTTTTTTTTGAGGCGTGTGTGTCTATATTAGGCATCTACTATTTAAGAAAAAAAACAAAAGATTTTTTTTTATAATTTTAAAATAACTTGGGTTAAGAAAATTGGGTTTTCTTAAAGGGCGACTTTAATTTTCAATCTTGAGGAATTACCCTTTAATTTTAAAAACTTTTTTTAAGAAATTAATCAAGAAAATTATTAAGAACTTGAAGTAACTTAATTTTAAAAAATTAATTAAGAAACTTAATTAAGGAAATTAAATTTAAGGGAACCCTTTAAATTTAAAAACTTGAGGATGGGCTTAAGTAGGGAAATTTTGAAGGGACTTAAGTGTGTGCTTTTCCCTGGGGGGGGGGGGGGGTAGGGGGGGGGTGGGGGGGTGATGCCCTGGGGTGGGGGTGTGGGGCATGCGGGGGGGTGGGGCCCCAAAAAAAAACCCAAAAACCAACAAAAAAAAACAAGAAGTGAAAACTAAAGGGCCCCTTCTTGCTTTGGGGGACTAAAAAAAAGGTTGTGTCCCCGCGCGCAAACCTTTAATCAACTCCAAAATGATAAAATAGGGTCGTTTGGCCTAGTTTGCCCGCTTAAATTTTTCAGGTTTTCTCCCCGCTTTGCAGGCCCAAAGGGTCATATTGATCACTTGACCTGTTTGCAGGTGCCCCCTGCTGACGTCATTGGCGGCCCGACTGCCGCGCTTTGCGGAAAAATCGTTTATTATGATCACTTGACCCAGTTTGCTGTGCTCCTCTTTTTCAACCCGGCTTGGGAACTGGCTTTGGCAGAGTTACAGCCCGTAATTTGCTGTAGCCAAGTTTTTTTGGCGGTCTAAACGCCAGAAATGTAATCCTTTATTGTATATTGGAGAAATTTTTATGAAGATGTGTATCCAAAACAAAAAACTCCCCCTTTTTTTTTCTAATTTTAAACCCTTTTATTTTTTTTCCCGAAAAATTTTAAAACCCCCTTCCCCCTTAAATAAATTTAAAATTTTATAAATAACCTTTAATTTAAAATCCCTTCCCCATAAAAAAACCCAAAAAATAATCAACTATTCCCCTTAAACCCCTTTTACTTAAAAACAAAACAAATTTAATTTTTAACCCCCCCCTTTACCTTTTTTTCCCCCCTTTTTAAAATTTTTTTTTTAAAATTCCCTTTTTTGGTTGGGAAAAATAATATTTTTTTATTGGGGTTTAAAAATGGGGTCCCCATTTTTTTTAAAAATTCAAAAGCAAAAATATTTAAAATTTTATTTTTTAGCATTGAAAACAACCCTTTTATCCCCCTTTTAAAGAAAAATTAGCATTTTTTTTTTAAAAAAAAATCTTTCCAAATTTCCTCAAGCCGCCCCCAACAAATCAAAACCGTTTAAAGGTTTTTTTTTGGGTTTGGGAAAAAACCTTTCCAAGAACGTTTTAAATTTTAAAAAACACAATAAAACACGTTTAAAACCTGGCTAAAAAAACCCTTTTTCTTTTCTTGAACAACAAATTTCAAAACCCTTTTTTCGACTCGGGTTTAATTTTTTCACTTAAAAACAAACTTTCCAATTTTAAACGCGCCCAATTCTTTTAAAATTTTTAAATCCAGTTTGTAAAAAAAGGGGGCCCCGGGGGTTTGGAAAAAACCCCTTTTTTTGTCGGAGCCTTTTAAATTTAAAAAAATTCAAGGGGGTTTTTCCCCGGGGAGCTCGTAAAACCCCAACCTTTTTTGCCGGTTTTGAAAAAAATTTTTGGGAAAATTTGCTGAAAAAGGCCCGGTTTAAGTAAAAATATAAAAGTTTTAAAAAAACAATTTGGAAAGTTTTAAAAGGCCCCCAGGTTGTTTTAAAAATTGATTTTTTTGGGGAGAAATTTTTTTTAAGCGGGCCCCCTTCTGGTGCCCTAGGGCCCGCCTTGGTTTCGGGGCCGGAAATTTAAAAAATTTGGGTTTTTTGCCCTTAAAACGGGTTCCCGAAACCCCCTAGTTCGCCTGTTTTTAAAAAATTAAAAATTTTTGAGGGATTGGGAAAATTGGGGTGAAAAAATGGTGGGTTTTAAAGGTTCCCAAAAAAAAAAATTTAGTTTTAAAAAGGGGCGGTTTTTATTTTAAATTAGTATTAAAAAGGGCCAAATAAAAAGGTTGTTTTTTTGGAGAATAAAGGGTTATTTTTTTGGGTTATTTGGTTGTCCACTTGAGGGAAAAAAGGGAAAAACCGTTTGGGGCCCTAGCCCGAAACCTTTTGGGAATTTTTAAAGGGGCCTTTGCGGAGGAGTTAAAATTTTTGTTTTCTGTTCCTCTTTTTTTTGGAAAGCCCAAAACTTCCCCTATAAAATCTTGCCCCCTTTATTTTCAAAAACCAAAAAAAACCCTTTTTTTTGAATTAAATTTTAAATTTGGCGGGTGGGGCCAAAATTTTTAAAGTCACCCAAAAGGCCTTTTCTGCTGGCAGCGGTCAAAAAATTCTTTTTCCCCCTTGAAATTTGGGGGGGGATGGATTCCCAAAAACCTTAAAGGAAATAAAACCCCAAATTTTTCTCCGAGGGAAATAAAATTCCAAAAAGTAAATTTCCCCTTTTGCTGGCGGTCCCCCTTTAAAGTTTTTTTAAATTACCCCTTGGAAGACCAAACCCGAGGAAGAACTTTTTTGTTGGGGGAAAACCCAAATTCCAATGTGAATCTTTTTGGGGAAGGTCCCCTTTAAAGGGGAAACCAAATTTCCCCAGGGGGAGAGGCCCCAAAACCCTTTCCCAAAAATTAACCCTAACTGTCCATCATTCTGCTGGCAGAGAGTCCAAAACTTCCAAAGATCAATCATAACTTGCCATCATTCTGCTGGCAGAGGATCAAAAACCTTCCAAAGATCGACCATAACTTGCCATCATTCTGCTGGCAGAGGGTCCCAAACCTTCCAAAGATCGACCATAACTTGCCATCATTCTGCTGGCAGAGGATCAAAAAACCTTCCAAAGATCGACCATAACTTGCCACCATTCTGCTGGCAGAGATCCCAAACCTTCCAAAGATCGACCATAACTTCACCATTCTGCTGGCAGAGGATCAAAAACCTTCCAAAGATCGACCATAACTTGCCACCATTCTGCTGGCAGAGATCCCAAACCTTCCAAAGATCGACCATAACTTCACCATTCTGCTGGCAGAGATCTCAAACCTCCCAAAGATCGACCATAACTTGCCACCATTCTGCTGGCAGAGATCCCAAACCTTCCAAAGATCGACCATAACTTCACCATTCTGCTGGCAGAGATCCCAAACCTCCCAAAGATCGACCATAACTTGCCATCATTCTGCTGGCAGAGGATCAAAAACCTTCCAAAGATTGACCATAACTTGCCACCATTCTGCTGGCAGAGATCCCAAACCTTCAAAGATCGACCATAACTTGCCACCATTCTGCTGGCAGAGGGTCCCAAAACTTCCAAAGATCGACCATAACTTGCCATCAAGAAACTTTAAAAATTTGAGGATAGAGTGAAAATACCTTTTGTAATATCTGACAGAGTGACCCTAACTCCTTATACCTGCATTTAAATGGAAACCTGGTTTCTGTTGTGAGAAAATGGCTTCTAGAATACAGGGGGTGGATGATAAGTTCTCTGCCTACCTTTGAAGGAATCATAGCAGGCTGGTTTTTTTCCATTTTATTTTGCAGCGTAGTCACCCTCCAGCTCCTCACTATAGCGACTGCTGATTGGTGAGCTGGTGCAGGAGCTCTGTGAAACAACACTCTTTGTCCATCTCTCCACAGGGTGAACAACAAGGTTGTCCTGCAGGTGTCTCAGTATTGTCATATACTTTTCTTCAGTTATGGTGTTGCTATTTTCTAGAAAGTCCACCAACTGGTTATCTTCAGCATTCCATAAATTGGAAGCCATTGTCTCACTAGCTGAGCGGACAACCTCAGCCCTTTTTTGGTGGGAGAAAGTCAAAGTGCTTCCTTGCTGACACTGTTCCTTTGACTCTGGCAAAAGTGTTGGACAAAGTCTGGTCCATGGTGACTCAGGGCAAAAGTGTTGGGCCAAGTCTGGTCCATGGTGACTCTGGGCAAAAGTGTTGGGCCAAGTCTGGTCCATGGTGACTCTGGGCAAAAGTGTTGGACCAAGTCTGGTCCATGGTGACTCTGGGCAAAAGTGTTGCACCAAGTCTGGTCCATGGCGACTCTGGGCAAAAGTGTTGCACCAAGTCTGGTCCATGGTGACTCTGGCCAAAAGTGTTGGACCAAGTCTGGTCCATGGTGACTCTGGGCAAAAGTGTTGCACCAAGTCTGGTCCATGGTGACTCTGGGCAAAAGTGTTGCACCAAGTCTGGTCCATGGTGACTCTGGGCAAAAGTGTTGCACCAAGTCTGGTCCATGGTGACTCTGGCAAAAGTGTTGCACCAAGTCTGGTCCATGGTGACTCTGGGCAAAAGTGTTGGACCAAGTCTGGTCCATGGTGACTCTGGGCAAAAGTGTTGCACCAAGTCTGGTCCATGGTGACTCTGGGCAAAAGTGTTGGACCAAGTCTGGTCCATGTGACACATCTTGCCAAAAAGTCAGTGCGGTCTGTTTGAAAATGGTGCAGGTTATCAGGAGACATGTCCAACCTGAGGCGTCTCTGTTGTTCAGTAAAACTGTCAGGACTCACCTTTCTGTCACCTTCCTCAAGGCCAGATCACTGGTTAGAATGTCATGCACTGTGTGGTGTGATGTGCCAGGGTCTGAGGCAGTGTGTCTGATGGACAATCGCCTGTAAGTGTAACCCATTATTAGCTTCCTGACATGCTTCACACAGCCTCAGTACTGGCATGCAACAGCATCCCAGGATAAGGTGCATCTTACAGGCTCTGTCTTCATCCTCTTAATTCAGCCATCCATTGCTTCACAGTTGGAAATGAAGGGCATCCTTCACATAAGCTCATGCATATGTCCTCATGAATTCTGTTGATGCATAATCCTTTCTTTCACGAATGTTGAATCACTCCCTGATATCAAATTTTCTCCATTTTGGAAAATGAAGTGGTGTTGATCACTTGGAAGATCAGTAAAGTCGTAACTAACGTGATGACATACTTCAGATTTTATACCAGATATTGTGAATGTAGCTCAAATTCTTGGTAGGTAGGCCAAGAATCTATTGTCCACCTGTCATCTTTGTCCTTGTCATGATTATCATTATTATCGTCAACAACATCGTTGAGAATTCATTATACTAACCTTACCAAGTTCTTTGTGTGTGTGTGTGTTGTGTGTGTGTGTGTGTGTGTGTGTGTGTGTGTGTGTGCATGTGTGTGTGTGTTATGTGTGTGTGTGTGTGTTATGTGTGTATGTGTGTGTGTTATGTAAAGATTATTCCATGTCTTTAATGCTGTTAAACGTCTTAAATCCTCCACCCTCACCCCTGCATCTCCCTCAATCCTCTGCAGCTATGCTGGTGGTTTGTGAGATGGTATGCATGCATGATTAGTGTCTGCTCGGAGCATGTTGGTGTTTGTGAGTATCGTGTATGTCTATGAATAGGTCAGATCTTTTTTTGCTTTTTCATACTTTCTTTCTTTTTCTTTTTTGTCTATATAGTACCTTATGCACATGTTGTAGTTCATCAACAAATAATGGAAAGAATAGGCTTTCTCTGAAATCGTAATCCTCAGTTTGATATTTTTTTCTCCTGATTTCTCATCACTCTCTCACTCCTCATTTTGAATTCTTTTTGAACTTGATAAATGACAGTGACCTTAGCTGGTTCATTTGTAGACCTGTGCATGGATAATGAAGGTTGCTTGGTGCTGATTGCAGGAGACACCCACAGCAGTTTTGAGCCACGCAAAGTTCCCTTGGTGTGCAGACGAGGCATCGTGGACATGGCCTTTGGCAGTGGACCTCACGTTCTGGTGGTCACCTCCGGTTAGTTCTTCACCACATGCCTGTCTGTGTGTGTAGGATGTAATCATACATCAGTATTCCTGTTGTTGTCTGCCTCTGTGCATGTCTGTGTGTATGGATGAAATCAAAGGTCACTTCCTGTTGTCTACTTCTGTATATTTCTATGAGTAAGAATTAAATCATAATTCACTTCCTGTTGTTGTCTGCTTCTTGGCATGCCTGTATGTAGGATAAGTTCATAGGTCACTTCCTGTTGGCGTTCTGCTTCTGTACATGTATGTGTGTAGAATGGAGTCATAAGTCGCTTCCTCTTCTTGTCTTCTTCTACTGTATATATGTCCGAGTGAAGAATGAGGTCATAGGTCACTTCCTGTTTTTTGTCTGCTTCTATACACGTCTGTGGTAGGATGAATTCATAGGTCACTTCCTGTTGTCTGTTTCTTGGCATGGCTGTGTGTCGATAATGTCATAGATCACTTCCTGAGCTACCTTTATACATGTAGGATGAGTTCATAGATCACTTCCTGAGCTACCTTTATACATGTAGGATGAGTTCATAGATCACTTTCTGAGCTACCTTTATGCATGTAGGATGAGTTCATAGACCACTCCCTGAGCTACCTTTATACATATAGGATGGGTTCATAGATCACTTCCTGAGCTACCTTTATACATGTAGGATGAGTTCATAGATCACTTCCTGAGCTACCTTTATGCATGTAGGATGAGTTCATAGATCACTCCCTGAGCTACCTTTATACATGTAGGATGGGTTCATAGATCACTTCCTGAGCTACCTTTATACTTGTAGGATGAGTTTACAAATCACTTCCTGTCATTCTTTACCACTAGATGCATTATGTGTGTCACACTGTCACTTTTGCATACACGCATTCATGACAGCATTTTACTCCATACGCACACGCAATCCCTCCAATCAACCAAAAGGCGCACTACCAAATGTTTTTTCTTCTCCCCCTCTCCTTCGGGGAAAACACTTTACTAAATCACGTCGAACAATTAATAAACAGATTCTATACATGCATCTCTCTTTCTCTTCACACCAAGAGATGAATCAAGTTTCAAATTGAAATCAGTACATTCAAGATTCTATAAAGTCATGGCCTTCACATAACATTGGCCCAAGATCCAGACCAGGAGAATAAATAATTCCTGCAATCATGATGCAATACCTGCATCAGAGCCCTCCGGGGGTTGCGACCTTGTCGTGGTCGGAGGGCTTGCGCGGTCCAGTGATCCCTTAGGCTTTGCTGGCGGGGGCATCAATACTTGAAGATAGGCTGGTTTTTTCCAATGCTTCTAGGTCCGAGAAGCTAAGATGCTGTCTGGCCTAAGCATAACGTGGTAAGGAGTTGATGCCCTGGTAGGGCTTCCCATGTCAGATAGCTAAGGGTGAGGATCCTGACTAAGAGTAACCCGCCTTTCTCCTTTTCTTGTTTTTGCCTATCTTTTTTGGGGCCCTTTTTATCTTCGTCCCCCCTTCAAGTCTTTTTTTTCACACTCCTTTTTCTTTGGTCTCCTTAAGATCCCCCTGTTTGCCTGCGGTGGACCTGTATTGGGGGGGGATGAGTCCGGTGATTGGGGGGCCCACCTCCAAAAAAATCACTTTGGCTGGGACCTCCCCTAGACAGGGAGTACATTTTGGGCCCCGGGGTCTAATGGCCCCCCTTCTTGGGGGCGGGTCAAGCAGACAGCCCCCCTACTGGCCAAAAGAAACCCCGCAGGCTCGCTCTTGCCCCCGGGAGTTTGGCAGCAGGGGGATGGGGGGTTTGGTGGTTCTGTTTGTCTTTGTCTCTCCCGAAGCCTGGGGGGGGGTCAAGACATTGGTTTTTTGGGCCCCTCCCCCTTAGTTGGACCCCAAAGGTGGGTGGGTAAGGGGGATGAAATACAAAAAAATAAATATGGTTTTCTCAAAAATACCCCCCCCAAAGGGAAGAGGAAGGCATACCCCTTTTCGGGCTTTCTCAAACAGAGTGATTCTGCAGTGAGGTAAGACAGAGGCAGGTTTTTGGGTTCTGGCTCGTGGTGGAAGGGAAGAGCAGGAAAGACCCTTCAGCTCTGGCCCTTTGCACCCAAAAGGGTTTTAGGGTATAGCAGGTAAACCCCTAGGCCAAAAAAGGTTGGGGAAATGGTTCTTTCTTTTTCAATGTCGTCCAGAAACAATTAAAACAGCTGTTAAAAAGGAACCAAACTAGGGGATGGGAGTTTGGGTGACCCCCCATAAACATTGAATTGCGAAAGGTGTGATTCGCTTCGAGAGTTGCAGGGTCCGGGAGCAAGATCAAAACAGAAGGGCGCCCCGGGGTGTGAGGGGGTGCGCGGGGTGTCGGTAAAGAAAAGGTTCAGAGAGAGTGGCCCCAACCCCCTTTTCTGACTTTCCCAAACCCTGTTTTCCCCCTCCGGTCATAAAAGTCGGTTCTTGAAGTTCGTGTTCAGCTATGGCCCCCCCGTTGAGGTTTTTAGATCAGGGGGTTTGGCCATGTCAGAGACCTGTTCTGGGCAGGGGTGTGGGGGGTGAAAGGCCCCCACGTGGGCCGGCAAAGCCCGGCACATTGTGAAACTGCGGGGCGACATCCCCCTCTTCCAGACCGTCCCTTTGGATTCAAAAAACCCCCAAAATACAAGGCATTAAAGGAAAAGAAGATCCCCTTTTTTTTGAAGCCGAAGCGGTTTGGCGTCGACCCCAACAGTTCTATGTGGGCCCGTAAAGTCGGTTCCCCCACTTTCCCCACCCCGGTCAGTTGCTGTCAGACTGATGACTTTTTTTTTCCCAAAACATTGCGGGTTAAAATTGTCAACTCTGGGGGAAAGCAGGTCCCCACCTTTCCCAACCCCCAAAGTGACTGCCCCTGGTGGGGGCAAAAAATCCCCCACCCCTAAATTGCCCGCATTTACAAAATCTGTGCGGGCAGATTAAAAAAAAGCTTTTCCCCCCTGAACTCTATCCATGCCCGTGCGGGAAAGGGATTTCCCACCTGGGGAGATGGTGGGAGAGAAAAAACTCCACATTCCCAAACCCAACCTCCACCTCCCCAAACCCGGCCTTTTCACCTGCGGGCAAGTTCCCAGGGGCCAAAGACCAAACGTCCGGTGAAACTAAACTAATAAATTCGTCCTTTAAAGCGGAGTTGAAAGGAGATGACTGATTTTCTCCTTTTCGCCTCGCACCATGGATAGTAAAATTTCCCCATTGGAATACCGTGGATTAAATTCCAATTTTGAGGGCTGCGCTTTCTGTGTCATCAAAAAAACCTTCCGTCGTGGTTCTTCGGAAACTCAAATTCAAAGCCGAAGACCTTCCCCTTTTTTGGGTTTTAATATTTTTCAAAACCTCAAAACCCATCCATTTTGGGGACTGCGGGCGGGTTTGCCTTCCCCTACACAAATTTGCTGTTGCCCCTGTCGATCGTCACCCGTTTTCGGCTGTAGCTGCGGAGTCACTCTCCAAAGACTGGACAATCTGTTCCTTTTTTTCCCTCCTTCTGTCCCGGGTTTTCGTCGGACTTGTCAGCGAAAGAGAACTTCTCGACCTTTTTTGCTGTTGGGTGATTTAAAACGGTCAAAAACCTTTTTTGGGGGGTAGTGTCGGTTAGTAAACCAGGGTCTGCTAATTGGGGATTCCTTTCGGTTTTAGATTTGTGTTGTCAAAAAGACGGATCTGCAATTTTACCTCCATTTTCCCACGGGGTTCACTTTCGTGTTTAATTTTGGGTTTTTTGTGACCCCTGTTTGGTCCTGGACTATGAGTGGTTTGTCCATGCGATCTGCACGAAGTGCCCTTTTCCCCTGTCCTTTAAAACCCCCGTAATAATAAACACGTTTTCGTCTTCAACATCAAAATTATAAGAAAAAAAAATGGGGCTATTTGCAGCCATATTTCAAAAGAATTCCAGGACCTGACTTTCTTCAGAGTGGCCCCACTGAATCTCGAAAAACACTTTTATCAAATGGCTAAACCCTGTATTCATGTCTTCCCGAAAAAATTCAAATGCCAAAAAACCCCCCTGGTTCGATTAAACTGCCAACAATTTTCCAAAATTCGAAAAGGGGCTCGGTCGGGTTTTTACCAACGACCTTGGGGTCCCAAGCTCGAGCCCATAGAAACCCTGCCAAACGGGGAAACTTTTAAAATCATAAACGTCGGCCTGGAGAAGGTTTTGCCCCAGGCTGAAAACGAAAACTTCCAAAAAAAAAGTGTGGAACATCATTAAGAAAATAAAAGGGAAAAACACCTGCCCCACTGTGAACCATCCAAGTTTTCTGACTCTTTAAAAACAGACAAAAAAGCAGTTGAATTGCTTGCTTCAACCATGAAAAATTCCCCCCTTTCTAAAAATCACCCCTTTTTTAAAAACAAAGCCTAAAAGAAAATCACCTGCAACTTTTCGCCCGACAACAGGAAGACTAAATCCCCCTTTCACGTTAAACGAGCGAAATTGCCATTTCTTGCGCGATTCCTTTTCCGGGTAAGATGAAATCCATTTAAATTTTATTGAAAATCTTCCGAAAAGGTCTAACTCCTGTACGGGTGTAAACCATGTTGGATAGGGTTTTTTTCCCCCTTCTTGGAAAAAAAAGCCCTCATTATTAAATTTCCCCAAACCTGGAAAAGATCTTTCTACCTCAAATCCCGCCCCATGCTTTTACAGCGTTTTGTAAATTTTGGAGGGAAATGGTCAATCGGCTCTGTGGGGGGAAAATTGAAACCCATGGCCTTTTGGGAAAAAACAGGGGTTTCCGCAAACATCGGACTACCCTTGACCCTTTTATTCTTTTGGATCTACATTCGGAATGTTTCTGAACAAACAGATGCATGCAATTTTTTTTGATTGGAGAAGGCAGATACCCCTGGAAATCGGGGGGGGTACTTATGATCTCCCATCTGGGTTTTTGAGGTCATCTTCCGCTTTTTTTTCAAAAATTTTTTGGCGAACGCAGTTTTTGGTCCCGGGGTTGCACCACCCCCGATCACGAGCGGGGTTGGGGTTCCCCAGGGGGGCTACTGTCTCCCGCCCTCTTTAGCATCAAAATTAATAAACATTTTTCAATCATTTAGCGGGTTTAGATGCTCTTGTTTGTGGGTGATTTTGTGTTAGCAACTGGAAGCCTTTCCCCAGGGGTCCCGCAGGCCCAGCTTTTCGAGATAAAAAATCTGGGCAATGAAACGGGTTTCATTTTCCCCAACAAAAGACGCAGTGTATTCATTCCTAATTTCCGTCAGTTTTTTCAGATCCTAACTTTTTAAATAGGGAAATCCCCATTCCCGCTGTTAAAAGAGGGCCCAAAAATTTTGGGGGTATTTTTGACCAAAAACTTAACTTTTTCACCAATTAAAAAAACCCAAAAATGCTTTCCAGAAAGCACTGAAAAATTTGGGGGTGTAGGCACCCCGCTGGGGGCTGATAAAAAACTTTGTTGCACCTCTACAAACCCCGGGCCGTTCTTTAAAGGGGTAGGTTGTGCTGTGTAGGGTCCGCAAGTCATCACCCCAAACTTTGGCCCCATCCACCTCAAGGGCTTCGTCTCTGTCTGGAGCGTTCCGCACCACCCCGTGTAAGTCTGTCGCGGGCGGGGGAAACCTTCACTGTCCAAACCCCAGGCGAAAAAAGTTCTTTGAATTATTATTGATTTTCCCCGAAAAGCAGAATCCTGCCTATGACTGGTCTTTTACCCTCCGTTCCAAAGAAGTTTGAAAAAACCCGAAATTTTTATTCCCCTGTTTTGGGCTTCGTATGCGGTCACGTGCGGAATCAGGTCTAACCCAGGTTTTCCCATTTTTTTCCAAATTTCCCGGGTCAACCCCATGGACCCTTTTTTACACCCAAGATTTTTTCGACCTCGCAGTTTTTCGCAAAAAGGCTACGCTTTTGGCGTTTTCAAGGTTGTATGCTGACCCTGTTCCCCCAAATTTTCCCCTCCCTTTAAAAAGTTTTCACTGACGGTTCAAGTCTGAAAAGGAGTGGCCCGTGCAGCCTACTGCCCCGGGGGTCCTTTCAATTTTCTGTTGGAACAATTCTTCAATGTTCTGTCTTTTCTGCGAACTTACCGCCCGGTTTTGGTTTGAAGATAAAACTGCATTTCGAAGGGGATTTCTGGTTTGTCGGGTTCGCTGTCGCTTTGGAGGCCATAAATGGGGCCCCAAAACTTCAGCTCCAAAAAATTTTTTTTTGAATTTTTTTGCAAGTTGGGGGACGGGTTACAAAATTACTCTTGCTTGGGGTTTTCCCGGTCTGTTTGGGACGGCGGGAACGAAATGGTTGATTTTAGCCAAGAACGCCCAAGGAAAAAACTGTCCAACGTTTTATCCCCCGTCAATGTGAAAAACCCAAAATTAGATTATTGGGGAGACCTCTGGCGGGGATTGGAACACACAGAAAGTAAAAAAACTCTTCGATCCCTCCAAACCTTAAGGGTTCCCCCCATTAGTCGGGGAAATCTAAAGGGAAACGGGTTTTTTTTTCCGGCTGAAAACCCGGGCCCTTGTTTTTTACCCCTTCTTACCCTTTTAAAAAATGAAGAATCTCCGTGGGGTATTCCATGCAGCGCCATAAATAAACTGTTTTTTGGGTGTGGGAATTGCACATGTGAGACACAAAAAATTTTTTTCGCGGAATCCCTGAAGTCCTGTTTAAGGGGTGTCCCACTGATGGACCCCTTTGGTTTTGAGAGAGATTTTAAAATTTTTCATCTGATTTAAGATTTTACGGAAAAAAAGATTTTTTTAAAGCCAATTTTTGGGCGTTTCAGACATTTCAATTTTTAAAGGATGTTGAAAGTTTTTTTTTTTTTTTTTTTTTTAAATGGGGTGGTGAGTTTTATTTTAACGGGGCAGCCCCCCGATGTGGCCCTTTTGGGGGGCTGGGCTATAAGAACATTATCTTACTTATCTGCATCAGAGAAAGATCGCCCCTTTGTATGATGCCCGCCTGTCAGAAAATGTGTTTCCCCCCTTGAAATTTTCTGTCACCGGAGAAATGAGAGATGACCCTCAAAATGGAGCTTTTTGGTGGGGCTGAATCCGGTGTGTTCCCCACCCCTGGGCCCTCGAAACCCCCCGCTCAAAGGGGGAAAACGACTGGTGAAAGTGAAAGGGGAAAGGGGGAAAAAAAGGGTGAAAAATGAAAAAGGGTTTGTGAATAACCTGTTAATTCAACAATTTAATTTTTTTTCTCTTTTCTTTTGGTTTTCCCTGTAGCTTTCCCAATATTAGACTCACCCGGTAATGATGGTCCGGTGGGGACCCCCCGACCCTTCCGACAGGGGTTTGAGTCTCTAGGCATCTTTCTGGGCTGAAATTTTTCCCCCCTCTCCCATAGGAAAACTCTGTTCAAACACATGACCCGACCTACCAGCCCCTTTTAAAAAAATCTCTCTGTGGTCACTTTACCAAAAACCCCCCTTGTTTTAAACATGGTTTAAATTTTCACAATTATTTGGGGGGCGCCCCACCTACAAGCCCTTTAATTTCCTTTTTCCCTTTTTAGTTGTGGGAGGGGGGGGGGGAAAAGTTTATATCACTAAAACTACTTTAATGGAGCGTCCAGCCTTGATTGGGCTTGTAATGACATGTGTAAGTATATCATTGCTATTCCCGATTTGTTACCTGTAAAATGTTTTGTGAAGGTGGGGCCAGTGTTGCCCTCCCGGGTCAAGAGAGGTATTTTTGATATTTTTAAAAAGTTGAATTTCTGGGAAAAATATAAATCCTAGAAAACATTATCAAAGGGAAAATGAATGAGTTAAAAGGAATTCTTTTCCCTGATTTTGGGCAGGTGGCATCTGGTGGTGGTGGTGATGGCGGAGATCAGCTCGACCATTCCCCCAGTAGACACTGGAAGTAGTGGTGAAGATCACTGACAGCTTTTTGGCTGCCACTCTTGGCACTCAAATCAGAGGGGGGGATGCTGTTATTTTAATGCGTAACCAGCAGCAGGTCATTGGTCCAAAAAAACATTTTCGATTTTAATTGGGTTTGGGTGATTTTCTCCCCAGCCCTTACAAATGCGCTGCCTGGAGGAGAGGGAGTGGGGGGAGTGGGGGAGGGGGGGGGGTAGGAAAGGAGAGAACGCTGTAATAAAATAAAAAATTGGGGGTTTGGGGAAAGGCAGGGATAGAACAGCTCCGCCGTTCCCGCCTTCCGCCGCTTTTAAAAAAATTCCCCCCGTTTCGAAAAATCTCGCCGAAAAAAAAAAAAAACAGGCCTATGCGATTTTTTTTTTCTCCCCAAATTTGGCGAGACGCCCGGCGAGATTCCAAGGGCTGGTTTTTATTGGTTTGAATCGGCCCCCATGACATCCGCTTTCCGCCCATGGGCCGAGTGCATTGTGATATGGGGCGAACGAAACCCCAAAAAAAAGGAAAAATATCCAACCCTTGGAAGAAAACGGCTCGAGGAGGGGGTGGGAGTAGAGTTGGAGGTTTTCCATATGCAAAAGCGTGAAGGCGGCGTTATGTGTTGCTTGAAAAAGAAAATAGCTTCGGAAATCGGGTTCATTTCGTTTCTGGGTTAAATTAGTGTTGTTTTGACTAAGAAAAGATTAGTTAGTAAAAAAAAAAAAGGTTAATGAGGGTGAATTTTTGGCTAAGATTTAATTGAAAGATTCATTCAGGGTGTAGGGGTTTCAAAGATGAGGTCACTACAATCAAACCCCTTGAGAACGTAAAATAAAGAAGTATCGAAAACAAATCCAGATAGGTGTGTATTTAAAAAGGGGGCACATGAAGCAGAAAAAAAAAAAAGGTACTTCTATAAAGCAGGTAAAGGCCAAAAAGTTTTTTTATTTTTGTGCCTTTTGTGAAAACTGAAATATAGTTTAGTTTTAATAGTAATGCCTAGAAACATATTTTGATGGTTTTAAATGTGGATTTTTCTTGTTTATATATTAAAAATGCTTCAGCTTCAGGGGGCGCTGCCCCCTGACCCCGCAGGGGCGTTGCCCCTTCACCCCACTGGGGGCTCTGCCCCAGACCCCAACAGAAAAATCTCCTCTGCTTTTTTAAAATCTGTTCTCATCCCTGAAAGGACTGTGGCTGTATTTTCCATGATTTAGGATGGGAGAGAACTGCGGTGATACTAGAAAATTTTACATTCCTTGAAAGAGACTCAGGCTGTATTTTCCAATGGTTTAAGAGAGGAGAGAATTGGTGGTGATAGGAATAAGTGGACATTCCCTGGAAAAGACTGTGAGGCTGTTTTCCATAGCTTAGGACAAGAGAGACTTGGCAGTGATAGGGGTAGTTGGACATCACTTGGACAAGACTGTGAGGCTGTTTTCCATGGTTCAATACAGGGTAGAATTGACAGGGCGGGTAATTGGACATTCCTTGGAAAAGACTGTGAAGCTGTTTCCCCAGGTTTACGACAGGATAGAATTGGTGGGGCAGGTACCGTAAAGTTCGGACTATAAGCCGCGACTTTTTTCCCCAGCTTTAAACCCTGCGGCTTAAACAACGATGCGGCTATTTTGCGGATTTTTTCGATTTCAGAAGCATCACACCCTCGTCTATTCTTAGCCTCTCTGTAACTCACCATATCGTGTTTACTGTTCATGAATTTTTATTATGCTTTTAACTACGATTTTCTGTGTAATCGTGTAATGGAATCAGTAACCCGTTCAGAAATACGGGAATCGAATAAGTAAAGCCCATTACTGATATCTTTTTTCATCAGTTTGTCTTCTACAAAAATATGATCGCTTCCAACGGCGCAATGTGTTGGCCGTTTCCGACCTGTTTAATCTTGACTAACACAAGCTGAATTACGAACAAAATAACTAAGCATTGGCACGGTATTAAGCGAAATAAAACAATCGAATCGTTTCATTAATGTTCTGGTTTGTTATTATATGCGTTATCTTACCAAGTGTGTCTTGCAATTCAAAAACGATTAGCGCATTCAACTCGGTCATTGTCAGACCTTGGCTTCGATCCACCATTGTTGAAATCGTGGACAGGGAGTGAAGGTTTGCATTTGATACCTTCGCTTTGATTGGCTTGCGCTTTTGAGTACTCAACCAATCGCTTAGTTTGATACACCAATGAATGCAGGAGAGAACTGCCTTTCTAATGCGTTATTTTTTCGGTATTTTTTTTAAAGCAATAATGTTGGAAAGACAACACTTGTAAGAAGCCTCATAAAAACTTCGATTCTAATTGATTTTAAAACACATCGTACTAAAAAAAAAAAAAAAAAAAAAAAAAAAAGACTGAAGAAAAGCTGGAAACATGCTCTTGTATTCTGACCTATTTAAATGCCAATGAATACAGTGAACACATTGTATGTGATGATTTTCGACACTATGTAAACTCAACGCTCGACAGCTGCCGCCTGCGGCACATCGGACTGTGTTGTATATATCTGCGGCTTATAAACCGGTGCGGCTTATTTGTGAAAAAAGTTCAGATTTTAAAAAAATGTAGTGGGTGCGGCTTATATACAGGTGCGCTCAATAGACCGAACTTTACGGTAATTGGACATTCCTTAGAAAAGACTGTGAGGCTGTTTTCCATGGTTCAGAACAGGAGAGACTTGGCATTGGTAGAGGTAGTTGGACATCACTTGGACAAGACTGTGAGGCTGTTTTCCAATAGCTTAGGACAAGAGAGAATTGGTGGTGATAGGGGTAGTTGGACATTGCATGGAAAAGACTGTGAAGCTGTATCTTCCATAGTTTCCTGTCCAAAAAATTGAAGGGGTTTTCTATTGTTGAATGATAAGTAGTATTCCTCCAGCACAGAGAATCAGAGTCTTATTCCTGATAAAGAAGTGGAGTCTTCTACCATGCAGATTCAAGTTGTTTTGCTCAACTCAGAGAATCATGTCTGATTCCAAAGAGGGACCTTTATTGAACATGAGTGATCGAGTCAATGAGCATTTTTCTTCCAATAGGCCTAATTGTAAGGAAGAGCCTGTGATTGGCTGATGAACAGATCTAATGGCCGTGCTTACTTAGACTGATGAAGGAATCCATGCTGATTGTAATCCAGGAAAAAGCCCAACTGGAAGCACTCTTAACTCAACCGAGTCTTGTCGGAAGCAGATTCCGACACTGTTCACATCGCTTGAAGGCGTGCGGACGCATATTTCCGAAGAGTTTGACGATTTTAAAATCATTTTTAAATCATTTTATTAAAGGGCAATAAGTCTCATTTCAGGGACAGCGTAGGGCCTTTTCTTGCAGTTGCTGCCCTTAGACCATTCTTCCTGTATTCTGTTGTAGTTTTATATGGATTTGAATTGTTCTACTCTCAGTTCCCGCGATCACACGATTTGAACACGATCTCACGATTTTGAGTGGATCAAGCATTTTGTGTCAAATCTTGTGCTTTATGCAGTTGTCATAAGTATACAATTCTCTGTAGGTCATACGAAGTGCTCAGAAGTCTAATTGAACTTGTGTGGGAGGATAGAGAGCATGAAGAAGTGGATTACAGTGTGCACAAAAAGTTTTTGATTTCTGCAAATGTGTATCATTTTGGATTACTTACATCATATGAACTGTGTGGATTCCTCACTGAAGGTAAGCATTTTTCATAAATATATTGTTCTTTCTATCTAGTGGTGTATGTTCATATTCGTAGGTGAAGTGGTTGATTTTGTGTGATTTTTTGAAAATTGCCAAAAATCGTGTGATCTGAGGGACAAACTGGTCCATTTTGGCTGTGACTTGATTGAGTTAACTCTGCCATTTTACCCCAAAATATGGCTTCTTTGGGGCATGTGTCATGTATATGACCCTCACTGTCAGCTTAATCAAAGTGTACAGTCCTTTCTTATCCTGTACATGACCCTTGCTGTCAGCTAACTCAAAGTTTACAGTCTTTGTTATCCTGTTATATGACCCTCACTGTCAGCTTAATCAAAGTGTACAGTCATTTCTTATCCTGTACATGACCCTCGCTGTCAGCTAACTCAAAGTGTACAGTCTTTGTATCCTGTATATGACCCTTGCTGTCAGTTAACTCAAAGTGTACAGTCTTGTTATCATGTACATGACCCTCGCTGTCACCTGACACAAAGTGTACAGTCTTTGTTATCCTGTATATGATCCTCACTGTCAGCTAACTCAAAAGTGTACAGTCTTTGTTATCCTGTATATGACCCTCGCTGTCAGCTAATTCAAAGTGTACAGCCTTTGTTATCCTGTACATGACCCTCGCTGTCACCTAACTCAAAGTGTACAGTCTTTGTTTATCCTGTACATGACCCTCGCTGTCAGTTGACTCAAAGTGACAGTCTTTGTTATCCTGTATCTAACGGACGGGGGCCTGGGGTTCGTGCATGTAGAGCGTACACTGACATTCATCCACTCCATAGTGTACGTCTTTATATCCTGTACATGACCCTTGCTGTCACCTAATTCAAAGTGTACAGTCTTTATTATCCTGTACATGACCCTCGCTGTCACCAAACTCAAAGTGTACAGTCTTTGTTATCCTGTACATGACCCTTGCTGTCAGCTATCTCAGAATGTACAGTCGTTGTGTTCCTGTACAAGACTCTCACATCTGTACATTCTTTGTTATCCTGTACATGACCCTGGCTGTCAGCTAACTCAGAATGTACAGCCTTTGTTATCCTGTACATGACTCTGACTATCAGCTAGTTCCAGATGTACAGTCTTTGTTATCCTGTACATGACCCTCGCTGTCAGCTAACTCAAAGTGTACAGTATTTGTTATCCTGTACATGACCCTCACTGTCAGCTAACTCAAAGTGTACAGCCTTGTTATCCTGTACATGACTCTCACTGTCAGCTAACTCAAAGTGTTTGTTATCCTGTATCTAAACGGACGGGGGCCTTGGGTTTGTGCATGTAGAGCATACACTGACATTCATCCACTCCCATAGACACAGACCCCCACGATTCGTTCTTGTCTTCCTTGTAGTTTTATTTCTTCATTTATACCAGCAACCCCACCGGCAGCAGCAACCACAGTCCAGTCTCCTATGCCAAATGGCCAATTGTTCACTTCATGCAGTGAACCAAACGTCCTCTCTCCTCAACGTCTTTGTGACAAAATCCCCGACTCACGTGTCTCATGACCACAGGAGTCATAAGCAAAATTTTAAACAAGGCGGTGAGCGGATTGGATGCTTCAGACAAAGGGACAGTTCCTCCATAACGCTTACACCACAAAGCGATAGTAGGGACCATACCACGCTACACGCATCTACCTATGGTGTACTAAGTGTGTCAACACACATGAAATTTAGAGGATTTTCCATTCGCTCACACACTCCCCTGCTTAACGTTAATGGCCCCCATTAAGTTAACGCACATAACCACAGGAGAACAACAAATTAGAAAAACATAAAAAAAACACAACTTCATCATCCCTGAACAATTACACAAAAACATCAGTACCACCAAAAAGCAAACTACGATTCTAAAATCCATCTGGGAATTGCACAACAAAACAAAAAAAGTCTTCCCAGGTACCAGACATGCACACTCCATATGCACAAATGGTGACAATAAACTCGCTCAGATCAGGCGAATACCCTCCCTGGTCATGCCGCTTCCTCCTGACCTGGCTGCAGACTGGTGAAGGCGCTCCCCTGCTTTGTCATGAGCCACCTTCAATCTGTGGAACTTACTTGGTTCGAATCCCACTCAGTGCCTATGCCCACTGCTTTCTGGCCTTATTTCTTCTCCCTTTTCCAACTCTGGCTTGCCTGCTCCTATGAGCTGACTATTGTTGGCAGTTTCTAACGATAGATGGTCACCTCGACCTTCTTGCCCTGCGTTTATTACAGCCTCCCTGGTTCCAGCCCAGCTGCTGGTTCCAGTTACTCTGTGGTCCCTCTTGGCCCCGACCCTGAGGTCAGCCACCGTGGCTCCTACATTTCTGACTGCCACGGCAACGCCAACAACTTTTTGAAACCACCATCACCACCACTTCCATGGCCTACGGCATCACCACTACGGCCACCTCCGTGGCCCATGGCATCGCCACGACGGCCACCTCCATGCCTACGGCACCGCCACAACGGCCACCTCCATGCCTACGGTAGTTCTACTTCCAGCGGCGCCCGTGTACTTCACCTGCTTTTTTGTTTATTTTCCAGTAGGAGTTTCTACCCTGCACTACACTTGCTTTCTGTACTTGACTGGCAGCCTGGTTAGGCTTCTGGAGGATGTACCTACCCCCTAACAAAGCTGGATAGGGAAGATTCTTTTGCACTGCTGCAGTGAGAGTACTCCTGACAAACTCTGACACTACTCTGACACGGGCTAAAGGTATCTGATTAACTCTTCCATCTGCATATCACATGCAGGTGGTTTTCCCTATATAGTCTGTCTCTCTCACTAAACTGGGTTCTACCATTGCCGCCAGAGTCAGTCCTGTATCTAACAAGCAGGTCACCGGCTTCCTGTTTACTACTGCCCCAGTAGTTGGTGGTGGCACTCTGCCTTCCTGTTGAATTGTATCAACGACAACAACTGAATGTATTCGCAATCGGCTACATTCCTTGGCGATATGACCCTCTCGCCCACATTTAAAACATGTGCGCTTCCCCCTGACATTCTTTCGAGTTCCACTGTTGCCTTGGGACTTAAAATCCGCTTCTAACTGCGATCTCGCCTCCTTTTTGTAGGGAGTCGGCGAATCACTTCCTGACTGTGTGGTCTGGGCATTCCGGGACGACTGGTTCGATCCCTTCACCCCATTACGCTGATCATGGGCAGATTCATACCTGTCTGCAACTTTCACTAACTCCTCTTAACTTCCTAATTCTCTTTCTGTCAAGAATACTGTGAGATCCTTCCAACAAGTGGACAGAATTTGCTCCCTAACGATCTCCTCCCTCGAAGATTCAAAAGTTTGTTCAATGTTTCCTAACCTTATCCACTTATCAAAGAGAGTCCTAAGCCGATAAAGGAACTGTATGTGTGTCTCACCTGATTTACGAACGGTTTCTCTGAACAATTTCCTAGATCTATCGGCGGTTACCTGGTACCTCTGAAACAAAGCATCGCGCACCACCTCATAATCCATCTGTTTTTCCAGACACAACCTTGCAATATGGCCTGGCTAGCCACACCTGTAACAGACTCGCTTTCCCTGCTGGTCACCTCTCTGGTTGCTACTCCTTGTTGCACTTGCCTGGTGTTGCCCTGAACTTGTCTTTCTCAGCTCGGCCTCACTCAAAGCCTTGCTTGCTGAGCTCATCAACCTTGCTCCTTAACACTGCAACCGTCTCCTCTAGTCCGACAGCATGGGATGTAAGAACAGTCAGGTTCTCTGTCAGTGTCGCTATGGTCCGTTCCAACAGAGGGAAGGCTGATACCGCATGTGCAGAGGTAGTTTCTGCGCAGTCATCCTCCTCTGTCCACCGGATTGCATGTTCTCGCACCTCCAAGAACTTAGTATTGGGCTCCCGATGCACTCTCTCCCTGAGCTGCTTTTGCAACTGGGTATTGTTCAGCTGTGCGATGAACTGGTCCCGCAACATCCTTTCATTGTGTGGGGTGAACTTTTTGGGGGCCTGTTTCCTTACCAGGTCCTGGAACGCATTGTTCAACCGGTGCGAGAACTCTCTGACACCTTCCCCTGGACGCTGAATCACTGCGTGAAATTCGCAGGTCAGTGTATTTAGAGATCTCTTATCCCCGAACTCAGTGAGCAGTATTTCGAGGACTCCCTCTCCTGTCTTTGCGCCTTCGGATGAGAGGCAATAAATCTCATTCCCTATGGATAGTGATAAATTTGACCAGACAAGGTCCAGCCTTTCTTCCGCTGATATGTCGGGTCTGGAAGCCCATGTCGCCCTAATGGCTTTCTCAAAGTCTGGGAGATTCCCATCCTGACTAAATTTAGGGATGCTCCTTTCTTGCTGAACAGTCACAATTTGCCTGTTCCTCTGCGCCTTAAGGGCTTCAAGTTCAGCCCTTAATCTGACAGGATCATCAGCAGACATCTTAAAATAATACTAAGGCACAAAAACAATAAAAAAATTCACATGCAGAACTCATGTATAAGTTACTACTAAAACCAACAATTTTAGTCACATAACAAGCAGAAAATTCAAGCCACAGAGCTGAACAACCATTTCCTTGGGCAATTGGCCGAAAGAGAAACGCATCTAGTCTTCAACCAATTTAGAGCTTTCATTCACAACACCAGTCCTTTCCAGAATGGGGAATAGGGGGGCAACACAGGGAATCATTTGGTGCACGTTATTTCACAGACTTGCCAGGCTGGAGTCCTTTTGCCGTTTGAACTTGCTGCTGCCCGTCATCATTGCCCTGACTGGTGGTAGGCGTTCCCACGTGGGGTTGGGTCGATCGATCCTGTCGGCGATGCCAGATCTAAACGGACGGGGGCCTGGGGTTCGTGCATGTAGAGCATACACTGACATTCATCCACTCCCATAGGACACAGACCCCACAATTCGTTCTTGTCTTCCTTGTAGTTTTGTTTCATTTATACCAACAACCCCACCGGCAGCAGCAACTACAGTCCAGTCTCCTATGCCAAATGGCCAATCGTTCACTTCATGCAGTGAACCAAACGTCCTCTCTCCTCAACTTCTTTGTGACAAAATCCCTGACTCACGCGTCTAGTGACCACAGGAGTCATAAGCAAAATTTTAAACAAGGGCATGAGCGGATTGGATGCTTCAGACAAAGGGGACAGTTCTTCCATAACGCTTACGCAACAAAGCGATAGCAGGGACCATCCACGCTACATGCACCTACCTATGGTGTACTAAGTATGTCAACACACAGGAAATTTAGAGGATTTTCCATCTGCTCACATGTACATCACCCTCGCTGTCAGCTTACTCAGAATGTACAGCCTTTGTTATACTGTAAATGACTCTCACTATCAGCTAGCTCCAGGTGTGCAGTCTTTGTTATCCTGTACATGACCCTTGCTATCAGCAATCTCAAAGTGTACAGCCTTTGTTGTCCTGTACATGACCCTTGCTGTCAGCTAACTCAGAATGTACAGTCATTGTGTTCCTGTACAAGACTCTCACTATCAGCTGACTCAAAGTGTACAGCCTTTGTTATCCTGTACATGACCCTTGCTGTCAGCTATCTCAGAATGTACAGTCGTTGTGTTCCTGTACAAGACTCTCACTATCAGCTAACTCAAAGTGTACAGCCTTTGTTATCCTGTACATGACCCTGGCTGTCAGCTAACTCAGAATGTACAGTCGTTGTGTTCCTGTACAAGACTCTCACTATCAGCTAACTCAAAGTGTACAGCCGTTGTTATCCTGTACATGACTCTCACTATCGGCTAGCTCCAGGTGTTCAGCCTTTGTTATCCTGTACATGACCCTTGCTGTCAGCTAACTCAAAGTGTACAGCCGTTGTTATCCTGTACATGACACTCACTATCGGCTAGCTCCAGGTGTTCAGCCTTTGTTATCCTGTACATGGTCACACCCTTTCATGGTTCCTTTCTGCAGAAGCCCTGATTTCATTGTGATATGTCATACTTCTAGTTGTGGGTGCCTTGGAATTCTGGCTCTAAAAAGACAGATAAGAGACACTGTGTTTGTTTGATCCTCAGGTGAAGACCTACTAAGCTGGATTCAATGGATATTGCCAACTGGGTTAGTGTATCCTTCAGATGGGAACCTGTTGAGCTGGGGTCACAATGGGCACTGTCAGCTGTATTGATGTGTCCCTCAGATGGGGACCTTTTGAGCTGGGGTCACAATGGGCACTGTCAGCTGTATTGATGTGTCCTTCAGATGGGGACCTTTTGAGCTGGGGTCACAATGGGCACTGTCAGCTGTATTGATGTGTCCTTCAGATGGGGACCTTTTGAGCTGGGGTCACAATGGGCACTGTCAGCTGTATTGATGTGTCCTTCAGATGGGGACCTTTTGAGCTGGGGTCACAATGGGCACTGTCAGCTGTATTGATGTGTCCCTCAGATGGGGACCTGTTGACCTGGGGTCACGATGGGTACTGTGTTGGTGTGTCCCACAGATGGGGACGTGTTGAGCTGGGGTCACAATGGGTACTGTCAGCTGGGCAATGGGTCGTCCAACCAGGGCATCCAGCCAGTGTCCATCTCCCAGTACATTGGTCACCAGGTGGTCAGAGTGGCCTGCGGCAGTCATCACTCTTTGGCCCTCACCAAGGAGGGGGAGGTGGGCTGTGCGACTGTGTGGGCCTGAGAGAGAGAGAGAGAGAGAGAGAGAGAGAGAGAGAGAGAGAGAGAGAGAGAGAGAGAGAGAGAGAGAGACGGAGAGAGAAAGAATCATATCTGTGTGTGTGTGTTTTGTGTGTTCTTTACATGTGGTGCATATGTGTTCTGTCTTCATGGTGTGTGTGTGTGTGTGTGTGTGTGTGTGTGTGTGTGTGTGTGTGTGTGTGTGTGTGTGTGTTCTTTCCATATGGTGCATATGTGTTCTCTCTTCATGGTGTGTGTGTGTGTGTGTGTGTGTGTGTGTGTGTGTGTGTGTGTGTGTGTGTTCTTTCCATATGGTGCATATGTGTTCTCTCTTCATGGTGTGTGTGTGTCTGTGTCTGTGTCTGTGTGTGTGTGTGTGTGTTGACCCCTGTCATGATGGACTTCCAAGGTACATTGCAGATCTACTCCTGGGGACAGAACAACTGTGGACAGGTGGGAAATGGAACCACCGCCAATCAACCAACGCCCCGCAAAGTCACAGCTGTTGTAGGTAAGATCATCACACAGCGCTCACAGCCTTTGTAGCGACTGACACGGCACCACGGGCAAAAATAGATCAAAGGAGTTGTGTGGGTAGGGCGTGGTGGTCAGGAGAGGGGAGGGGAGGGAAGGGGTGATCTTTACTGGAAAGAGAAAGGGAGAGGTAGAGAGGTAGATGTGTTGTTTCCTCTATGCATTGGTCAACAAAATTCAGTAGTGCGTGTTTAACTGATAGGGATAGCCTTGTACATTCTCCTCACTCATTTTCTGCCATTGGCCTGTGTGGCCCAGGTGAGGTGGGTGTGGACATCACATCCACATGGATGACCAGTACTGCTGTGTGGCCCAGGTGAGGTGGGTGTGACATCACCTGCACATGGATGACCAGTACTGCTGTATGGCCCAGGTGAGGTGGATGTGACATCACCTCCACATGGATGACCAATACTGCTGTGTGGCCCAGGTGAGGTGGATGTGACATCACCTCCACATGGATGACCAGTACTGCTGTGTGGCCCAGGTGAGGTGGGTGTGGACATCACCTCCACATGGATGACCAGTACTGCTGTGTGGCCCAGGTGAGGTGGGTGTGACATCACCTGCACATGGATGACCAGTACTGCTGTGTGGCCCAGGTGAGGTGGGTGTGGACATCACCTCCACATGGATGACCAGTACTGCTGTGTGGCCCAGGTGAGGTGGGTGTGACATCACCTCCACGTGGATGACCACTGCTGTATGGCCCAGGTGAGGTGGGTGTGACATCACCTGCACATGGATGACCAGTATTACTGCGTGGCCCAGGTGAGGTGGGTGTGGACATCACCTCCACATGGATGACCAGTACTGCTGTGTGGCCCAGGTGAGGTGGGTGTGGACATCACCTCCACATGGATGACCAGTACTACTGTCAGTCTTGACCATCTCTTTAAGACAACAGTTGAATGCAGCAGATCCTTTTTCATTTGTTTATTCTCAGACCAGCTCAGAATGCTTTGTTCACACCATGGCAATAAATTGCAGAATTAACTTAAAATGAAAACTTGTAGATGCAGAAATGAAATATCATAAGTCTAGAAACATCAAATGTATCATTTTGGAAAAAAAAAGAAGAGAATAAAAGAGGATATTGCTTGTTTGTTTGATTGTTGTGTTGTGTTTGATTGCACTGTGTTGTGGGCAGGCAGTCGTCAGGCGGTGGAGATTGCCTGTGGCCAGACATCCTCCCTGGCGCTGACCGACAATGGAGAGGTACTGGTTTCTCCTCCTGCTTGCTAGCTGTGGCTTCTCTGTGTGTACTTTTTCCTCCACCAGCCATAGACCCTATCTCATACAGGTCTCACTCACAGACTGGAAGTGAACACCCACTGTGGACTGAGATACGGACCAGGCTAGTGGTCTGGCATTAGAAGGCAGGGGTGATGTCACTGTGATGTAACAGGTTGTGGTTACAGCTGGAGGTAGGGATGGAGGCCCACAGTGTTAGCCTAACAAGGACCAGTGTTCAGAGGGTTACAGCAGCCTGTTGTGAAGCTGACCACCATGAGTTTTAACCACTTGAGGGGTTGGTTTTATAGATGAAAACTATTTCTGTGTATGCAGCAACACATGATTACTTGAGTCAGATCTCAGAAGTGCTAGGGTTTCTAAAGGAGGGGAGTGGGCTCAGTCATCAGACATGCTTCTCCCCGACCTGTAGCCAGAAGAGCAGAAGGGCCAGTGGAGGGAGGGAGGAAACCTTTGTCAGATAACAGGCTGTTGTTATTGCCGGTGTTTGGTGAAATAACAGGCTGTTGTTATTGCCGGTGTTTGGTGAAATAACAGGCTGTTGTTATTGCCGGTGTTTGGTGAAATAACAGGCTGTTGTTATTGCCGGTGTGTGGTGAAATAACAGGCTGTTGTTATTGCCGGTGTTTGGTGAAATAACAGACTGTTGTTATTGCCGGTGTGTGGTGAAATAAACAGACTGTTGTTATTGCCGGTGTGTGGTGAAATAACAGACTGTTGTTATTGCCGGTGTGTGGTGAAATAACAGACTGTTGTTATTGCCGGTGTTTGGTGAAATAACAGACTGTTGTTATTGCCGGTGTTTGGTGAAATAACAGACTGTTGTTATTGCCGGTGTTTGGTGAAATAACAGACTGTTGTTATTGCCGGTGTTTGGTGAAATAACAGACTGTTGTTATTGCCGGTGTTTGGTGAAATAACAGACTGTTGTTATTGCCGGTATGTGGTGAAATAACAGACTGTTGTTATTGCCGGTGTGTGGTGAAACAACAGTTTAATTACACATACTATACCGTGGCTCACTAATGCAATAAGCGGCAGCAATTTGCTATCCCTGCCTCGTATACAATAAAGTCCGTACGGACAACAAAACCCTTGAAAGGGCCTCGTGCCTTGCGCATGCTCAGAATCATCCTCTTTTCTCGGCAGCCATTTTCCCGTTAAGCCGCGTGTACACAAGCAGCTAAGTATTTTTTTTACTTTTCTCGCAATCGATCGATTGTCGTTGCTGTTCTTTGGTGTCTTTGCTTATGTTTTCACTTAAGGGAGAAACGTACGTGAAGCGATTGGGTGGTAAGGCGAGAGTTAAAAGGTTTCGTCTTTCGATTCCCGCATCTCGCCAGCAGGCGCTCTGTCTCTAGCCCCGCCAAAGCCTCCTCTCACTTCAGCGTCACTTTCTCCCAAGGGTTCATTCAACTCAGCTGCGGTTCTGTTGTTGTGACAGCGAGCTCTTTCTCGCAACCCTCAATTTGTGACGGTGATCGGCTCAGCTGCGGTTCTGTCGATCTCGTCACAGCGAGCTCTTTCTCGCAACCCTCAATTTGTGGCGGTGATTGGCTCAGCTGCGGTTCTGTCGATTCCGTCCCTTTGTCCCCTAACGGTGAGCGACTCAGCTGCGGTTCTGTCATTCCCGTTACTGCATCGTGTGTTCAGTTCAGCTGCGGTTCTACTGCACACAGTTCGGTCTCCATGGCAGAACCGAAGATGCATGAGCCCTCTACGGAGGGATGGGGCAATGAGGTAGACTTGTCTACCCCCCTCCGGGGGTTGCGACCTTGTCGTGGTCGGAGGGCTTGCGAGGTCCAGTGATCCCTTAGGCTTTGCTGGCGGGGGCATCAATACTTAAAGATAGGCTGGTTTTTTTTAAAAACTGCTTCTAGGTCCGAAAAGCCAAGATGCTGTCTGGCCTAAGCATAACGTGGTAAGGAGTTGATGCCCCTGGTAGGGCTTCCCATGTCAGATAGGCTAAGGGTGAGGATCCTGACTAAGAGTAACCCGCCTTTCTCCTTTTCTTGTTTTCTGCCTTCCTTATTTGGCCCTTTTCTATCTTCGTCTCCCCTTCAAGTCTTCTTTTCCACACTCCTTTTCTCTCTGTGGTCTCCTTAAGATCCGCCGCGTTTGCCGTGCGGTGCGACCTGTGTCGGGGGGAATGAGATCCTGGTGATTGAGAGGGCCAGCGCTCTCAACACATCACTTTGGCTCGGACCTCTCCTAGACAGGAAGTACACTTTGGCCCGGGTGTACTAATCGGCTCCCCTTCTTGGGGCTGGGTCAAGACAGGCAGTTTCCCTGCTGGCCAAGTAAACCCCTGCAGTGCTCAGCTCTCTGTCCCCGGGAGTTGAGCATGATCAGGGGGGATAGGGTTGGTAGTTTCTGTTTGTCGTATATCTCTTCCGAAGCCTGGAAGGGGTCAAGACATTGGTTTCTTGGCCCTGGCCCCTTAGTTGGACTCCAAGGTGGGTGGGTAAGGGAGAGATGAAACATACTAAACTAAACATGGCTTTATCAAAAAACACCCCCCCCCAAAAAAGAGAGAAAGCAGCATCCCCTGTTTCAGGAGGTCTTTATTCTGACAGCGATTCAGATACTGAGGTACGACAGAAGACAGGTTTCTGGGCTTCCTGGCTCGTGATGGAAGGGACGGAGCAGGACAGACCCTTTCAGCTCTGAGCCCTTTTGCGATTCAAAAGGGCTTTCAAGGTATAGCAGGTGACCCTCAGTCCATCAAGAGGTTGAGGAATGGTTCATTTCTTATTCAGTGTAAATCACCAAAACAGTCTGAACAGCTGCTGAAGGCAACGAAACTTGTGGACAGGGAGATCAGGGTAACTCCCCACAAACAATTGAATTCATCAAAAGGCGTGATTCGCTGCCGGGATTATCTGGTGTATCAGAGGCAGAAATTAAGACGGAGCTGGCGTCCCAGGGTGTGACGGAGGTGCGCAGGGTGACGGTAAAGAAAGGTTCAGAGAGAGTGGCCACCAACACCCTCTTTCTGACCTTCTGCAACCCTGTGCTGCCTCCGGTCATCAAAGTTGGTTACTTGAATGTTCGTGTTCAGTTATATGTTCCGTCCCCGTTGAGGTGCTTCAGGTGCCAGAAGTTTGGCCATGTCAGGGACCGCTGTTCAGGGCAAGAGGTATGCGGTGTTTGCTGCAAGGCAACCCATGATGGGCCGTGTCAAGATCCGGCACATTGTGCTAACTGCGGTGGCAACCATCCCTCCTCTTCACGAAACTGTCCTCTTTGGATTCAGGAATCCGCTATTCAAAGAATAAAAACTGAAAAGAAAATTTCCTTTTTTGAGGCCCGCAAGCAGGTTGTGGGCAGTCAGACGCCGACAGCCTCTTCCTATGCTTCGGCTGTAAAGAAAGTTCCCACAATTCCCACTCGATCAGTCTGCTGTCAGACTGATGACTTTACGTTTTCGAAGACACTGCAAGGAAGAACTGTCAACTCTGGTGGAAGCAGGTCCCACCACCTTCCAACCCAAAATGACTGCCCCTGGTGGAGGCAAAAAATCCGCCACCCCTCAGACTGCCCAGCAGTCTACAACATCTGCTGCTGGGCAGATTAAAAAACCAGCAATTCCCCCTCGAACTCCTCTGTCCAGTGCCCGTGCGGGCAAGGGAGTTCAACCCAGTGTGGAGATGGTGGAGATGAGGAAGAAGCCTCCACCGTCTCCCAAATCCAGACCTCCTTCTTCACCTGTTTGCAAGTCTGCCAGCAGGTCTGAAGACCAACACAGTCCAGTACACACCTCAAATAAATTTACACCTTTAGCACCAGACGTTGAAGAGGAGATGACCTGATCTCTCTCCTTTTCGCCCTCTGCACCATGGATAATACAATATTCCATTGGAATATCCGTGGACTAAATTCCAACTTTGAGGAGCTGCAGCTTTTGTGCCAATCTATAAACCTTCCGTCGTGGCTGTTCAGGAAACTCAAATTCAAAGCCAGAAGACCTTTACTCTTTCTGGCTTTAATATTCTTTCAAAACCTGCACAACCATCCACGTTGGGACGGTCGGGCGGTGTTGCCCTTCTCATACACAAAACTCTACTGTATAGTCCTGTCGCTCTGTCTACCTCCCTTCAAGCTGTTGCTGCGAGAGTCACTCTCCACAAGACTGTGACAATATGTTCTCTTTATTTACCTCCTTCTGTCCCGGTTTGTCGTCAGGACCTTGTCAGTCTGATAGAAGAACTTCCTCGACCTTTTTTGCTGTTGGGTGACTTTAACGGTCACAATCCTCTTTGGGGTAGTGTACGTACATCATCCAGAGGTCTGCTAATTGAGGATGTCCTTTTGGATTTGGATTTGTGTTGTCTGAACGACGGATCTGCAACTTACCTCCACTCTTCCACAGGTTCACTTTCGTGTTTAGATTTGTCGGTTTGTGACCCCTCGCTGGTCCTGGACTATGAGTGGTCTGTCCATGACGATCTGCACGGAAGTGACCATTTCCCTGTCCTTCTACAACCTGTAATAACTGAACACGTCTCTGTCTCTCAACATCTAAATTATAAGAAAGCAAACTGGGATCTATTTGCAGCCACTATTTCTAAAGAATTCCAGGACACTGACTTTCTCAGAGTCCGGACCCAGCAGAATCACTGACAAACACTATGATCAAGTGTGCTAAAGTTTGTATTCCAGTGTCTTCCGATAAACTTCAAATGCCAAAAACACCCTGGTTTGATTCAGACTGCCAACAAATTTCCAAAGTTCGAAAACGGGCTCAGCGTCAGGTATACCAACGACCTTCGGGTCCCAACGCTCGAGCCCATCAAAAACTCCGTGCCAAATCGAGACACACTTTTAAAATCAGTAAACGTCGGTCCTGGAGAAGCTTCTGCTCCAGGCTGACATCGAAAACTTCCAAGAAAAAAGTGTGGAACATCATTAAGAAAATCAAAGGGAAGAACACCTGTCCCACTGTGAACCATCTCAAGTTTTCTGACTCTTTAATAACAGATAAAAAAGCAGTTGCTAATCTGCTGGCTTCAACCATTGAAAAGAATTCCTCCTCTTCTAACAAATCAGCCACTTTTGTCAAAAACAAAGCCCTAAAAGAAAAATCACCCTGCAACTTTTCGTCCGACAACATGGAAGACTACAATCTTCCTTTCACGTTAAACGAGCTGAAATCTGCCTTACTTTCTTGCAGCGATTCTTCTCCAGGTATAGATGAAATTCATTATCAACTGTTGAAACATCTTCCGCAAGAAGGTCTGAACATCCTGCTACAGGTATACAACCATGTGTGGACTACAGGTTTCTTTCCACCCTCTTGGCGGAAAGCCCTTATTATTCCCATCCCCAAACCTGGAAAAGATATTTCTAATCCATCAAACTACCGTCCCATAGCTTTGACCAGCTGTGTCTGCAAATTGATGGAGAAAATGGTCAACGCTAGGCTCATGTGGAAACTCGAAACCGATGGCCTTTTGGCGAAAGAACAGTGTGGTTTCCGCAAACATAGGACTACAGTTGACCATTTGATTCGTCTGGAATCTACACTTCGGAACGCCTTTCTGAACAAACAGCATGCAGTGGCAATTTTCTTCGACTTGGAGAAGGCCTACGATACCACCTGGAAGTCGGGGATACTTCATGATCTCCACGATCTGGGTTTTCGAGGCCATCTTCCGCTTTTATTCAAAATTTTTTGGCAGAACGACAGTTTCAGGTCCGGGTTGGCACCACTCTCTCTGATGTCCACGAGCAGGAGTTGGGTGTTCCACAGGGGAGCATACTGTCTCC
>CM031613.1:83276973-83342455 GCA_018398815.1 Conus ventricosus | reverse complement strand
TGCCCTCTTTAGTATTAAAATCAACAACATTGTGAAATCAGTTCAGCAGGGTTCAGACTGCTCATTGTTTGTGGATGATTTTGCTGTCTACGCAACTGGAAGCCTGTACCCGAGTGTCCAGCGCAGGCTCCACCTTTGCGTAGATAAAATCCATCGGTGGCAGATGAAAACGGTTTCACCTTTTCTCCAACAAAGACGCAGTGTATTCACTTCATAATTTCCGTCAGTTTTTTCCAGATCCTGAACTTCAAGTAGGGAAATCTCCCATTCCAGCTGTTAAAGAGGCCAAATTTCTGGGAGTCATTTTTGACCAAAAACTTAACTTTCTCAGCCATATTAAAAACCTCAAAACTGCTTGCCAGAAAGCACTGAATATTCTGCGGGTCGTAGCGCACACCGACTGGGGCGCTGATAAGAAAACTTTGTTGCACCTCTACAGAGCCCTGGTCCGTTCCAAACTGGACTACGGTTGTGCTGTGTACGGCTCCGCACGATCTTCTTACCTCAAACTCTTGGACCCTATCCACCATCAAGGGCTTCGTCTCTGTCTTGGAGCGTTCCGCACCACCCCTGTCTACAGCCTGTACGCAGAGGCGGGTGAACCTTCACTGTCCAACCGCAGGCTGAAACTGTCTTTGAATTATTACATCAGACTGTTCTCGGAACCAGAAAACCCTGCCTATGACTGTGTCTTTGACCCTCCGTTCCCAAGTAAGTTTGAAAACAACCCTAAATGTATTCCGCCGTTTGGTCTTCGTATGCAGCCTCACGTGCGGAATGCAGGTCTGGACCTAGGTGTAGTATCTGATTTTTCCAAGTTTCCGGATCAACCACCGTGGACCTTCTTCACACCAGAGATTCGTTTTGATCTTGCAGCTTTTCACAAAGAGTCTACCAGCTCTCTGGCGTACAAGGCATTGTATGCTGAGCTCTGTTTGAAATTCCCATCCTGTCAAAAAGTTTTTACTGACGGTTCCAAGTCTGAAGATGGAGTGGCCTGTGCAGCCTATTGCCCTGGGGCTCTTTCTCAGATACTGTTGGAACATATTCATTCAGATGCTTCTGTCTATTCTGCTCTGGTTTTGGCTTTGAAGATAATCTCACATTCTTCAAGAGGGACTTTCTGGTTCTGTCGGATTCGCTGTCAGCTTTGGAGGCCATAGCTGGCCGCAACCTTCAGCATCCAGAACTTTACTTTTTTTTGAACTTTTTAGTAAGTTGAAGGCGGACGGTTACAACATTACTCTTGCTTGGGTTCCTGGTCATGTTGGCATCGGCGGGAACGAAATGGTTGATCGTTTAGCCAAGAACGCCACAAGAGAGAAACTGTCCAACACTTATATCCCCTGCTCAGATGTGAAACCCAAAATTAACGATTATGTGAGAGACCTCTGGCAGGAGGATTGGAACACACAGACGAATAACAAACTCTTTCAGATCCGTCCAAACCTTAAGGACTTCCTCCCATCTACGTCGGAAGGTCGTAAAGAAGAAACGGTTCTGTGCCGGCTGCACACTGGCCATTCGTATTTTACCCATTCTTACCTTTTAAAGAGTGAAGAATCTCCGTGGTGTATTCCATGTCATGCGCCACTCACAATGAAACATGTTCTTTTAGAGTGTTGGGACTTGCACGATGTGAGACACAAACATTTTACAGCGGAGTCCATGAAGATCCTGTTCAGGGATGTCCCACCTGATGTGATCCTTGAGTTTTTGAGAGAGATTAACATTTTTCATCTGATTTAAGATTTTACGGAAGAAAGATTTTTAATGCAATTTCTGGTGCGTTTCTAGACGATGTCATTTAATGAGATGTGTGAAAGTGTTTTTTTGTTTTTGTTTTTTTTAATGACTGGTGAGTTGATTTTAACGTGGTGACAGCCCTGATGTGGCCCTTTGCGGTCGGCTGGGCTATAAGCAACATTATCTTATCTTATCTTGTCTACCCCTCCCTCTCGCTCCGTAGGCGATACAAGGGAAGCAACTTCCTCTCAGGGGCTCGAATCTCGTTCGGTCCCAGTTGTTTCCCTTCCCCCACCTCATGTGTCGGCCCCTTCTTTCGGGCAAGACACTTTGGTTTCGCCCTCTTTTCCGAGCGCCCCTCTGGGGACCGGCGCATTAGGCCCCCCCATTTACTGGGTTGGGCCAGCAGCCACACCCTCAGCCCCCCCTATCATGGGGTCAGGGCCCTTTGCCTTGGGCACCATGGGCCCAATGGCAATATCCCCCCATCCATGGGCTTTCCACAGCCCCCTGCTCCGGGGTTTCCCTGGTGTTCGGGTTTTATGCCCAGCCCTCCACCAGTGCAGGCCTCTTCCTCACAGGCCCCCTCGGCCCACCCGGTGACTGATCCCACCCCCGGAGTGTCTGGGGAATCAGCCATCCCAGACCACCCTGGCTTTCGCCGCGCACCGTTTCGCCAAGGGCGGCCACCCCCTCGGTCTGTGGATCCGACCTGGCGGATTCTGAGTCAGAGGAAGAGGGCCAATCGCCCGTTTCTTATTCCTTCCAGGACTCGGTGGCCTTTCTGGCTTCCCTTGTCCCGGAGGCGGTGTCATCCTCTCAGGAGGTCAGAGCCCCCTGCCCTTCGGCAGCGGAACTCGCTCTGGGATCTCACCCATTGGCAGCTATGCCCTCCTCTCTGCTAAAGGAGTCGGTCATGGTGGCAGACTGCATGAGGAGGGCCCAATTAAGAGTCAGGGGCACGGAGGCACAGGACATCATGCCTGGTTCTGTCCCTGATTTCCCTGGTGCGCTGGCGTGCGGGAAGTTCCTTAAGCCAGAGAGGCTTCCATTTGCCAAGAAGGCCTTCTTGGCAAATGATACTATCCCGGAAGCCACTCTCCCCCTCTCCCAGGAGGACCTCCTCCTGGTCCAGGAGAGGTTGAAATCACACGCTAGGCAGGTGTCCCTTTCAGAGCGCTGCCTTGCCGAGTGGGAAGAATCTGCGAGGAGGGGTTTGGAGGCCATCTCGGTCATGGATTCCTTCCTAGGGGACTAGTGTCTGCCCTTAAGGATCCTGATTCAAATTCCTTCTCCATCCGCCAGTCCGCGGACCCAGCGGCTGTGGTAGCCTGTATTCAGTCAATGGCTGAAGGGCTCAAGTATTCGGCTGGGGCCTTCGCTAGACTCCATCTGAACTCGGTACTAGCGAGGAGAGATGCTGTCCTTTTGGCATCTTCTGTGGCCCGCTCTGCCTCTGCCCGCGCCTCCCTCAGAGCCTTGCCAGTCAAGTCAGGGTCTCTGTTCGGGAATCACGTACAGGCTACCATTAAGAGCCAGGCCGAGATTAGGCGTGACCTCGCCTTTCAATCAGTCCCCCCTCCCCCCCGCCCCGGTTCAAAACGCAAGGCGCCAGCGCCTTTCTCATCACCGGGTCCCTCTCAACCCAAGGGACGACGGTCATTTGGACCCTGGGGATCCGAGGCAAGCAACCCAGCAGGGGTCGGCCTCAGGCACGGCCGGCGGGTCCGAAAGCTCCCACGCCTCAGACGGCCCACCCCCAATGACTTGCCCCCGACCTGGGTACTTCACCCCAGGGCGGGCCTGTGGGCAGTCTGTCCAGCACCTCAGTGCCTGGGAGCGGCTTCCCGCAAGCCCTTGGGCTCTGCGGGTGATCAGGTCGGGGTTTCGTCTTCCTTGGGGTGCAGTAAAGGCTCCTCTCACTCATTTCCCTCCTCCTTTTGCTCCTCCTCGGGATCTGGCGGCCTCTCAGGCCTTAGACCAGGAGGTCCTTTCGCTCTTAGCCAAGGGAGCCACAGAGGAAGTCCTCTTCCATTCCTCTCCGGGCTTTTATGGCCGCATTTTTGTGGTTCCCAAAGCTTCTGGGGGATGGAGACCGGTTCTAGACTTCTCGCCCTTGAACAGGTTTCTTATCGTCCTCCGTTTTCGGATGGAAACCCCCATGTCAATCCGCGATGCCATGCATCCCGGCGACTGGGCGGTATCCATCGACCTGAAAGATGCGTACTTCCATCTCTTGATCCACCCAAGGGACGGGAAGTACCTCCGCTTCGTGTGGAGAAGCCGCGTTTTTCAGTTCAGGGCTCTTCCCTTTGGGCTAGCCCCGGCCCCTTGGGTTTTCACGAAGGTGGCCCGGGAACTTTGCGTGCATGTTCGGGAGAAAGGAATTCGTCTGAAGGCCTATCTCGACGATTGGCTTCTTCTTGCCTCATCCAGCACTCTGTGCTCCCAGCAAGCCCTCCAGGTTTAAACCTCTGTCAGCAGCTGGGATTTGTTCGCAACGAGGAGAAGTCCGATCTCATCCCGTCGCAGCAGTTTCAGTTTCTGGGCATGTCCTTCCACACCACCAACGGGTTGGTCTCTCCAACCCCCCAGCGCCTGGTTCGCCTCCAGCACCTCTTGGCCCATCTCCTTTCCTTAGATCAGGCTCCAGCCAGAAAGCTGGCCTCTCTTCTGGGTCTGATGGAGTCCTTGGCCCCCTTAGTGCCCCTCGGACGACTGCACAAACGCCGGTTTCAGCGCCTCTTTCGCAAGCGTTGGTCTCAGGCGTTGCAGTCGTGGGACCTTCCGATCCTTCTCGGTCAGTGGTTCCAGTCATCGGTGGCCCAATGGCACTCCCAGTCCTGGCTGGCTCAGGGAGTCCCCATCACACCCCCTCCTCCACAGGAGGACCTGTTCACGGATGCGTCCCAGTCCTGGTGGGGTGCCCACGTCAGCTCTCTGACGGTGGCCGGGCAATGGACCCCGGAGATGGGATCCTGGCATATCAATCGGCTAGAGCTGGAAGCCGTGTTCCAAGCCCTCAAGGAGTTTCTTCCCTTCCTGAAGGGAAAACACATTCTCCTCAACACCGACAACACGACTGTGGCGTGTTATATCAACAAGCAAGGGGGGGCGCGTTCTCACTCCTTGTCCCTGAGGGCGGAACAGCTTCTCCTTTGGTGCGAGACTCAATCAATCCGGATCTCGGCCAAGCACGTTCCCGGGAAAATCAACATTCTCGCGGACTCCCTCAGCAGGTCGCACATGGTTCTTCCCTCAGAATGGACTCTCGTCCACTCAATCCTGGAACCTCTCTGGACTGTATGGTTCAAACCACAGGTAGACCTGTTCGCCACCCGGTTCAACCACCGTCTCCAGCTGTATGTCTCCCCAGTTCCGGATCCGGCAGCGTGGGCTGTGGACGCCCTGTCCATCCCTTGGTCCGGACTGACGGGCTATGCCTTTCCCCCGTTCCCCATTCTGGGAAAAGTTCTCTGCAAAGCAAGGAAGACGCAGCCACGCTTATTCTTGTGGCCCCACGCTGGCCGGCCCAAGCGTGGTTCCCAGAACTGTTACACCTGTCTCACGTGCCTCCGATACCGCTTGCCTTAAAGGCAAAGTCCCTGCTTCAGCCACGGTCAGGCATTCCACACGGCAATCCAAACGTGATGCATCTTCACGCCTGGCTACTGTGCGGGACACGCTGTCTGCACAAGGCGCCTCCCCAGCGGTAATCGGCCTTGTGGAACATCCCCACAGGTCAGGCACCCAAAGGGTCTACAGTGCCCACTGGAATGGCTGGCTCTCTTGGTGCTCCAGCCACGCAGTATCACCTCATTCTCCTTCTCAATGCCAATTGGCGAACGACCTAGCTTTTCTTTCATCAGAGAAAAAGCTTTCAGCCTCCTCTGTTAAGGTTCACAGGGCGGCTATTTCCACCACTATCCGCCAGTTAGGGGGCCCCTCCTTCGGGACGACCCTCTTCTGCGGGATCTGGTCAGAGAGCAGCCCTACAGGAGGCCCGATGCCCCCGCCGTACCCCGGCGTGGGATCTTTTCTTAGTCCTCTCCTCCCTCAGGCTCCCCCTTACGAGCCCTCCGGGAGTGTTCTCTGAAATTCCTTTCCTTCAAAACAGCCTTCTCATTTCCCTGGCTTCAGGGAGGCGCTGCAGTGAAGTCCACGCCCTTAGTGGCCTGCCTGGGGACGTCGCCTCCGAACCGGATGGCTCGATATCTCTTCGCCTCCTCCCAGAATTTTTAGCGAAAAACCAGTTGCCAGGTTCTCCTTCCCCGACTATCTCCATTCTTCCTCTCACTTCTATTCTTGCCCCAGACGACGAAGACCGCACTCTCTGTCCGGTGCGCGCTCTGCGGGAGTATAGGAAACGCACGAAATCTTCTCGCTCCAAGCAGCGCCACCTGTTTCTCTCTTACAACGAAGGTTATAAGGACGACATCAGGCGCTCTTCAATCTCTCGATGGCTGAGAGAAGTCATTAAAGCTGCGTACGCGAGACCTGAAGGGGATTTGGCAGTTTTCTCACCAAGACCTCATGAGATTAGGGCATGGCGTCTTCGCTGGCAGTAGCTCATAATGCCAGCGTTCAGAGTGTGTTAGATGCCGCATATTGGCGTTCCCCTGGCACCTTCATCCAATTCTACCTGCGCGACGTTTCTCGTCTGCGCGATGATGGGTCTAGGGGCATCGCTTCAGCTGTGGTGGCCCAACACTCCATCTCTGCCACACGCTCCGGCTCTTCTCGCTCCTCCAGGCGGTAACCAGGTGAGCCCTCCTTCCAGGTAGTGCGACTCTGCATTAGTGAGCCACGGTATAGTATGTGTAATTAAAAGGAAATTTTTATTCTAAAATTACGTTTAATCTAACATACTACCGTGGCTCACGCAGAGGCCCTCCCTACCTCCCCGCCTTCCTGGTTCCATCAGGAGTTCTCAGTCAGGGTTTGATATACCTCGAAAAGAGGATGACTCTGAGCATGCGCAAGGCACGAGGCCCTTTCAAGGGTTTGTTGTCCGTACGGACTTTATTGTATACGAGGCAGGGATAGCAAATTGCTGCCGCTTATTGCATTAGTGAGCCACGGTAAGTATGTTAGATTAAACGTAATTTTAGAATAAAAATTTCCTACTGTTGTTATTGCCGGTGTGTGGTGAAATAACAGACTGTTGTTATTGCCGGTGTGTGGTGAAATAACAGACTATTGTTATTGCCGGTGTGTTGTGAAATAACAGACTGTTGTTATTGCCGGTGTGTGGTGAAATAACAGACTGTTGTTATTGCCGGTGTGTGGTGAAATAACAGACTGTTGTTATTGCCGGTGTGTGGTGATTTAACAGGCTGTTGTTATTGCCAGTGTGTTGTGATTTAACTTGACTTACTTATTCCCGTTGGCTCCTAGTGGAGCATAGGTCATCCACGAGCCTTTTCCATCTCTGCCTGTCCCGGGCGGCGACTTCCAGCTGGCCCCAGGAATAGCCCAGTCGAGTTGTCTCCGCCTCTGTTGATCTTCTCCAGGTGGTGCGTGGTCGGCCTCTCTTGCGTCTTCCCTGTGGGTTCCATCGCAAGGCATGGCGGACAACGCTGGATGCTGGTTTTCTGAGGGTATGGCCAAGCCAGCCCCACTCCTGCGCTTAATTTGATCTTCAGTGGGCTCTTGTCCGGCTCTTCTCCACAAGTCTTCATTTGTGACCATGTCCTGCCACCTGATGCGATAGATGTACCTCAAGCATCTGTTCACAAAGGTCTGCAGGCGGTGTGTCGATGACTTGGTGGTGCGCCACGTTTCACAGGCATAGAGAAGCACAGACTTCACATTTGTGTTGAAGATGCGGATCTTGGTTTTTGCAGAGATGGTGTGTGAGGTCCAGACAGGTCGGAGCATCTTGAAAGCTGTGGATGCCTTGCCTATTCTTGTTTGGATGTCTTTGTCTGTGCCCCCGTCCTTGCTGACAATGCTGCCGAGGTATGTGAAGCTGTCGACGTTCTCTAGGTCTTCTCTATTGAGTACAATATTGTTGTCGTTGGCCTCATTGATCCTCATCACCCTGGTTTTTGCCTTACTGATCTTCAGTCCTGTTCGTGCGGCAGTACTGTCCAGGGCAGCGGTTTTCTCCTGCATGTGGATGTGACGGTGGGACAGGAGGGCAACATCATCGGCAAAGTCAATGTCTTCCAGCTGGGAGGTCAGGGTCCACTGGATGCCTCGTTGATGGTCTTGTATCGTTCTTTCCATGATCCAGTCGATGGCAATCAGGAACAGGAACGGTGAGAGTAGGCAGCCCTGGCGAACGCCGCTCAAGATGTCAGATGGTTCCGTCAGGGATCCACCGTGTACCACTTGGCATGTTGATGGTTCATATGCTGCTCGGATGAGGTTTATGAACTTGTCTGGTACGCCATGGTGGGAAAGAAGCTTCCAGAGGGTTGGTCTGTCGATGCTATCAAAGGCCTTCTCGAAGTCGACGAAGGCGACATACAGGGGCGAGTTCCATTCCAGTGACTGCTCGATGATGATACAGAGCAGCTATCTGGTCTGTGCATGATCTTTCACTGCGGAATCCAGCCTGTTCTTTTCTCAGCCTCTTGTCGATGTTGTCCTTCAGCCGCTCGAGGATGATTCTGTTGAAGACCTTCCCGGGATGCTGAGCAGTGTAATGCCTCTCCAGTTCTTGCACTCCTTTAGGTTTCCTTTCTTAGGGAGCTTAATAAGGTATCCGTGCTTCCAGTCTTGGGTAGTTCTTCGGTCTCCCAAACTTTCTTGAAGAGTTCATGAAGCATATTGATGGTTGCTTCGCTGCCAGTTTTGATTGCTTCTGGTGGGATATTGTCGGGGCCTGGTGCTTTGTTGTTCTTGAGGTGTCGGATGGCCTTCCGGATCTCTTCCTTGGTAGGGGGGTTGGTGTTGATGTCTAGTGGTGTCTCGGAGGGTGGTATGTCTGGTGGATCTGGTGGTGCTGGCCGGTTGAGGAGCTCCTGGAAGTGTTCTTTCCAGCGGTGCAACTGGGTATCTAGGTTGGTGAGTGTGTTCCCGTCCTTGTCCTTGACAGGTGCCTCTGTCACTCGTCGACTCCCTGCTAACTTCCGTGTTATGTCATACAGCTTCTTCATGTTCTTCTGTCCGGCTGCTTTTTCTGCTTCTTCTGCCAGGTTCTCTGCATAGTTTCTCTTGTCCTGTCTTATGCTTCTTTTCACTTCTTTGTTTGCTTCTGTGTGCAGTTTCTGTGCCTCTGCCTTACTTGCTCTGGTCTTGCTTATGTTGACTGTTGCTTTCCTATCTTTTCTCTCTTTCACTTTCCTCAGTGTCTCTGCTGACATCCAGGGCTAGGGCTTGTGGACTCTTGTCTTCTTTCCCAGAATCTTCTCACATGTTTCACTAAGCACCGACTTTGATTGTTCCCAGAGCTGTTCTACTGATGACTCTTCATCGACAAGGGATGCTAATGTGTCAAATCTGTTGGAAAGTTCCACATTGAAGCTGTCTTTTGTCTGCAGGTCTTTTAGCATGTCCACGTTGAATCTGTTCCCTGGCTTGTTGGTCTTCCTGGCATGTCTCTTCAGCTTGAACTTGAACTTCCCCACAACAAGGTGATGGTCCGATCCAACATCTGCCCCTCTCATTGCTCTGACATCCAGTAGTGACCTCCTAAAGCTGTTGCTGATACAAATGTGGTCAATCTGGTTTTCTGTGTGGCTGTCCGGTGAAACCCAGGTAGCTTTGTGGATGGTCTTGTGAGGGAACAAACTACCGCCAACTGTCAATCCATTGAAGACACAGAAGTCACAGAAAAGCTCTCCGTTTTCATTCATGTGTTGTGATTTAACAGCTGTTGTTATTGCCAGTGTTTGGTGATTTAACAGGCTGTTGTTATTGCCAGTGTTTGGTGATTTAACAGGCTGTTGTTATTGCCAGTGTGTTGTGAAATAACAGGCTGTTGTTATGTCCAGTGTGTTGTGAAATAACAGGCTGTTGTTATGTCCAGTGTGTTGTGAAATAACAGGCTCTTGTTATTGCCAGTGTGTTGTGAAATAACATGCTGATGTTATTGCCAGTGTGTTGTGAAATAACATGCTGATGTTATTGCCAGTGTGTTGTGAAATAACAGGCTGTTGCTATTGCTACAATGCTAGTGTTTGGTAAAATAACAGGCTGTTATGTCCGATGTGTTGTGAAATAACAGGCTGTTGTTATCGCCAGTGTGTTGTGAAATAACAGGCTGTTGTTATGTCCGGTGTGTTGTGAAAAACAGGCTGTTATTGCCAGTGTGTTGTGAAATAACAGGCTGTTGTTATCGCCAGTGTGTTTTGAAATAACAGGCTGTTGTTATAGCCAGTGTGTTGTGAAATAACAGGCTGTTGTTATAGCCAGTGTGTTGTGAAATAACAGACTGTTGTTCTTGCCAGTGTGTTGTGAAATAACAGGCTGTTGTTATTGCCAGTGTGTTGTGAAATAACAGGCTGTTGTTATCACCAGTGTGTTGTGAAATAACCGGCTGTTGTTATGTCCAGTGTGTTGTGAAATAACAGACTGTTGTTATTGGCAGTGTGTTGTGAAATGACAGGCTGTTGTTATTGCCAGTGTGTTGTGAAATAACAGGCTGTTGTTATAGCCAGTGTGTTGTGAAATAACAGGCTGTTGTTATTGCCAGTGTGTTGTGAAATAACAGACTGTTGTTATAGCCAGTGTCCAGTGTGTTGTGAAATAACAGGCTGTTGTTATTGCCGGTGTGTTGTGAAATAACAGGCTGTTGTTATTGCCAGTGTGTTGTGAAATAACAGGCTGTTGTTATAGCCAGTGTGTTGTGAAATAACAGGCTGTTGTTATAGCCAGAGCCAGGGTCAGAGTGAAGGGTCTCCTCCTGCACAGAAGTGTTTGTGTTTTACCAGTTTACTCACACAATTGTGAACGGAAATGGGATATGAAAGAAATGAAAAAACCAGTGATAATTAACCTACACTGGTGTTTGATGTTGAACTGGTCTTGAACAATGAAATAATGATAAATGAACAATAAAATCAAAACAGACAAAACATTCAAAACTTTTTTTTTTAATCACAATTCTCAAAAGAAGAATTAATCGGGTAAAACTAATTTTTAAGAAAATTTCTTTGTGAGTCCACTGAAAACAAGGAAAAAACAAGTTACAAGCTTTGACCTCTTAGGTCTTCTTCAGGCAAGATAAACAACGGTCAAGACAATGAGAATGAGGAATGAGCGATCACTTATCTTCTCATATTTGGCGCATTGAAGATGGGCATTGAATAAAAACAAAGGATCATGAGGACAAAATTAAGTGTAACAAAGCTTCAGTCAGAAAAGAGACAAAGGTGGTATGTGTCAGTAGTCTCAGAAAACCTGATGATGTTGGTTGTACTCACACAGCATTTCTGTGCAAGGTATTTGGCATGTATCAAAGTAACAGAAAGACTTCTAGAAGTACAAGAAAGGCATTAACAATGTTTTCTGTCACAATATTTACATTGCGTTTTAAACCATCTTCAATCCAAATGGTTTAAGATGTGTACATTCCGTTGTAAACCACCTTCAATCCAAATGATTAAAGATGTGTACATTCCATTTTAAACCATCTTCAATCCAAATGGTTAAAGATGTGTACATTCTGTTTTAAACCAGCTTCAATCCAAATGGTTAAAGATGTGTATATTCCCATGGATGATAAAACAAACTTGCTTTCGGTTGCAAAAATTGTTTAAATGACTGTTACATGAATTTCTTTTAAAATAGAATTTGTTTCAAGAATTCTGTTATCATTTTGATTGGAAAGAATTATTTGATTTCTGAATGTTTCTTTGATTTGTTACAGTGTTTGATCAAGCAGTTTGTCTGTCCAAAACTTGTTCTGACCATGCACATGCACTTTGTAGTTTTACTGTACCAGTCATCACTTTTGAAAGAATTCGATAATGGCATTGATAACTTTTACTCTTTCCTTGCAGTTACAGCTTTTGACTTAAGTATTATTTTCCTCATGTAAGTTTTACTTGAACTTATGGATATGTGAACTGCAAAAGAATGAAGAGTAAGTTCTTTAATATCTGAAAAACTTTGAATGCAGTTGTCACGGCATGAGTTACAGTGCCTGAGTGCTGTGTCTCTCTGCCTGACAGGTCTATGGCTGGGGGTATAATGGCAATGGACAGCTTGGCCTGGGGAACAATGTCAACCAACCAACCCCTGTCGTCTTCAAACTCTGCATGATGTCATCATCAGTCAGGTAGGGAAGCTGTACTTGTTGTCATCTGTCTGATGATATGTGTTGATTGTGGGCCCTGAAATATGAAATAATGTGTTGATTGTGGGCCCTGTCATATGAAATAATGTGTTGATTGTGGGACCTGTCCTATGAAATAATGTGTTGATTGTGAGCCCTGTCAGTTGAGATAATGTGTTGACTATGGGCCCTAATGAAATAATGTGTTGATAGTGGGCCCTAATGAAAAAATGTGTTGATTGTGGGCCCTAATGAAATAATGTGTTGATTGTGGGCCCTGTCAAATGAAATAATGTGTTGATTGTGGGCCAGTCATATGAGATAATGTGTTGATTGTGGGCCCTGTCATATGAGATAATGTGTCAATTGTGGGCCCTGTCAAATGAGATAATGTGTTGATTTTGGGCCCTGTCATATGAAATAATGTGTCGATTGTGGGCTCTGTCATATGAAATAATGTGTTGATTGTGGGCTATGCCATATGAAATAATGTGTTGATTGTGGGACCTGCCCTATGAAATAATGTGTTGATTGTGCACCCAGTCATATGAAATAATGTGTTGATTGTGGGCCCTGTCATATGAAATAATGTGTTGATTGTGGGCCCTGTCATATGAAATAATGTGTTGATTGTAATGTAATGTAATGTAAAAGGATATTTATAGAGCGCTTTACCTCGCAAGAGCCCAAAGCGCATATTACAGAAAAACATGATAAAAATTATAATTCTAGTTCAAAGTGCACGCATACACACACACACACACACACACGCACACACACAACACACACACACATCGCCGGAGAAAGGGAAAAAAAAAAACAAAAAAAACTCTCGCACGCAGACAGACACAGGAGCGCCTTCAACACCAACAAACACGCGCACAGTGGTAAGTGGATATCGTTAATCCGTCCGAGGGAAAAGATGTGTCTTTAGGGAGGTTTTAAAAGTCTCCAAAGAGTCAGTGTTACGCAGAGAAGAAGGGAGACTATTCCACAGAGCAGGTGCCTGGTAAGAGAAAGATCGTTGACCTGAAGTTTTCAGGCGAGCGGAGGGAAGCCGAAGCAGACGAGAATCGGTGGATGAGCGTAAGTTGCGAGACAGAACATAGAGATGGAGGAGGTCAGAGAGGTAGGAGGGAGCTAGATTATTCAGTGAGTTGAAAACCAGGAGGAGAACTTTAAAGTCAATGCGAGACTGAATTGGGAGCCAGTGTAAGGATGACAGAATTGGTGATATGTGATCAGATCTAGAGGAAGGGGAGATCATACGGACGGCATTGTTCTGAACTTTTTGAAGTTTAGAGATGAGCGTTAAGGAACAACCGGCAAGGAGGGAGTTACAATAGTCAAGTCGAGACAGGACAAAAGCACAGATTAGAGTCTTCAGAGCATTTTGAGTAAGGAAGCGGCGAACTGAGCTGATTCTACGGTGTTCAAGGTAGCAGGACTTGCACACATTAGAGATATGTTGTTTGAAAGAGAGAGTTTGGTCGAGTGTAACGCCGAGGTTACGAACAGACACTGATAGATTTATTTCGTTTCCATCAACATTTATAGAACTAGGGAGAGAATGAGTTCTAATAGTGTGTTTCGAAGCAATGAGGATTATTTCAGTTTTGTCTGCGTTAAGATGTAGTTTGTTATTGTGCATCCATGATGTAACATCGGTAATTGTAGACCCTCTGTGATGAAATGTGTTGATTGTGGGCCCTGTCATATGAAATAATGTGTTGATTGTGCACCCTGTCATATAAAATAATGTGTTGATTGTAGACCCTGTCATATGAAATAATGTGTTGATTGTAGACCCTGTTATATGAAATATGTTGATTGTGGGCCCTGTGTGATGAAATATTGTGTTAATTGTAGACCCTGTGTGATGAAATATTGTGTTGATTGTAGACCCTATGTGAGGAAATATTGTGTTGATTGTAGACCCTGTGTGATGAAATATTGTGTTGATTGTGAGTCCTGTGTGATAAAGTAATGTGTTGATTGTGAGGCCTGTGTGATAAATAATGTGTTCATTGTGAGCCCTGTGTGATATAATATTGTGTTGATTGTAGACCCTGTGTGATAAGATATTGTGTTAGTTGTGGGCCCTCTGATGGAAAATTGTGTTGATTTTGGGCCCTCCATGATGAAATGATGTTGATTGTGAGCCCTCTGTGATAAAATAATGTGTTGATTGTGAGCCCTGTGTGATGAAATATTGTGTTGATTGTGGGCCCTCTGTGATGGAATATTGTGTTGATTTTGGGCCCTCCGTGATGAAATGATGTGTTGATTGTGAGCCCTATGTGATGAAATAATGTGTTGATTGTGAGCCCTCCATGATGAAATTATGTGTTGATTGTGAGCCCTGTGTGATGGAATATTGTGTTCATTGTGGGCCCTCTGTGATGGAATAATGTGTTGATTGTGGGCCCTCAGTGATGAAACAGTGTGTTGATTGTGGGGCCTGTCATATGAAATAATGTGTTGATCATGGGCCCTCTGTGATGAAATAATGTTGATTGTGAGCCCTGTGTGATGATATAATGTGTTCATTGTGAGCCCTCTGTGATAAAATAATGTGTTGATTGTGGGCCCTCTGTGATAAAATAATGTGTTGATTGTGGGCCCTCTGTGATAAAATAATGTGTTGATTGTGGGCCCTCTGTGATAAAATAATGTGTTGATTGTGGGCCCTCTGTGATAAAATAATGTGTTGATTGTGGGCCCTCTGTGATAAATAATGTGTTGATTGTGGGCCCTCTGTGAATAAATAATGTGTTGATTGTGGGCCCTCTGTGATAAAAAAATGTGTTGATTGTGGGCCCTCTGTGATAAAATAATGTGTTGATTGTGGGCCCTCTGTGATAAAATAATGTGTTCATTGTGAGCCCTGTGCGATGATATAATGTGTTGATTGTGGGCCCTCTGTGATAAAATAATGTGTTGATTGTGGGCCCTCTGTGATAAAATAATGTGTTGATTGTGGGCCCTCTGTGATAAAATAATGTGTTGATTGTGGGCCCTCTGTGATGAAGCCGTGTGTTGATTGTGGGCCCTCTGTGATGAAACAGAGTGTTGATTGTTGGTCCTGTCATATGAAATAATGTGTTGATCATGGGCCCTATGTGATGAAATAATGTGTTGATTGTGTTCCCTATCATATGAAATAGTTTGTTGATTGTGGGCCCTAATGAAATAATGTGTTGGTTGACTGTATGGTCCAGTTGGCCTGTGGCTATGCACACACCCTAGCCCTGCCTGATCAAAGAATGCATTGATAGACCATGGACGCTGTCCGATGAAATGAAGATAATGTGGCATTGACTGTGTGGTCCAGTTGGCATGTGGCTACGCACACACCCTGGCCCTGTCTGATGAGGGGGTGATCTACTCCTGGGGAGCTAACTCCTATGGACAGCTAGGCACAGGAAACAAAGCCAACCTCATCTCCCCTACCAAAGTGACCCTGCCCTCGGAAAGGTAAGACTATCAATGGTCTGGCAGAGCAAAGAACCTCACACCACACAGTGAGTGACTCTTATGGTCTGTAGTATGGAATCGTGCGTATTGTAGCTCCCTGATGGGCTTCATTTTATGCTATGAATGACTTCTGCTGTCTAATCCTGTAGAACCTTTGGGAAGTTTCACTGTCTAGGCCTGTATAGCTATCAGCCCATCTCATACAGTGCCTTGTGAGAAGTTTGGTTTGACAATGGAAGAAGCGAAGCGGGACAGTGCAGTGGTCAGTGACACATGTGTCCCTAGCTGGGTGGCTGCTTCAGTCTCTGGGCAAACCAGTGTCAGAACAGGAAGGCATCACCCGGGCTGTGGGTCCCAGACAGTGGGGAGAGAAATGGGTGGGGGAGGAAGGTTTTCATGGTAACAGGAAGGCATCACCCCAGATGTAGGCAGTTGACAGTGTGGGGAGGAATGGAGGGTGGGGGGAGGTAAGATTGTCATGGTAACAGGGAGGCATCACCAAAGCTGTGAGCCCCAGACAGTGTTGGGAGGAACATGGGATGGGGTGGGGAGGGGAGGTAAGGTCGTCATGGAGCTAGGTCCAGGCACAGACAAGAACCAAGGAGAACGCCAGACAGTGAGGTCAGGAATGATTGTCCACTGCTGGCCCTTGGACCCAGTGATCTCTGTGAAGTGCCTGTCAAGGGGAGAGGGCAGAGGGCATATCTCTGAAGTGCCTGTCAAGGGGAGAGGGCAGAGGGTATATCTCTGAAGTGCCTGTCAAGGGCAGAGGGCACATCTCTGTGAAGTGCCTGTCAAGGGGAGAGGGCAGAGGGCATATCTCTGTAAAGTGCCTGTCAAGGGAAGAGAGCATATCTCTGTGAAGTGTCTGTCAAGGGGAGAGGGCAGAGGGCATATCTCTGTGAAGTGTTTGTCAAGGGGAGAGGGCAGAGGGCATATCTCTGTGAAGTGTCTGTCAAGGGCAGAGGGCAGAGGGCATATCTCTGTGAAGTGTTTGTCAAGGGGAGAGGGAAGAGGCATATCTCTGTGAAGTGTTTGTTCAAGGGGAGAGGGCAGAGAGCATATCTCTGTGAAGTGCCTGTCAAGGGAAGAGGGCACATCTCTGTGAAGTGTTTGTTCAAGGGGAGAGGGCAGAGGGTATATCTCTGTGAAGTGCCTGTCAAGGGAGAGGACAGAGGGCATATCTCTGTGAAGTGTCTGTCAAGGGGAGAGGGCATATTTAAGTGAAGTGCCTGTCAAGGGGAGAAGGCAGAGGGCGTATCTCTGTGAGGTTTCTGTCAAGGGCAGAGGGCATATTTCTGTGAAGTGCTTGTCAAGGGCAGAGGGCATATCTGTGTAAAGTGTCTGTCAAAGGAAGAAGACATATCTCTGCGAAGTGCCTGTCAAGGGGAGAGGCATACTTCTGTTAAGTGTCTGTCAAGGGAGAGGGCATATTTCTGCAGAGTGTCTATCAAGGGCAGAGGGGATATCTGTAAAGTGTCTGTCAAGGGGAGAGAGCAGAGGGCATATCTCTGTAAAGTGTCTGTCAAGGGGAGAGGGCAGAGGGCATATTTCTGTAAAGTGTCAATCAAGGGCAGAGGGGATATCTCTGTAAAGTGCCTGTCAAGGGGAGAGGGCAGAGGGCATATTTCTGTAAAGTGTCTGTCAAGGGGAAAGGGCAGAGGGCATATCTCTGAAGTGTCTATCAATGCAGAGGGCATATCTCTGTGGAGTGTCTGTCTAGGGCAGAGGGCATATCTCTGTGAGGTGTCTATCAGTGGCAGAGTGTATATCTCTGTGAAGTGTCTGTCAATGGGAGAAGACAGAGGGCATATCTCTGTGAAATGTCTGTCAAGGGGAGAGGGCAGAGGACATATCTCCATGCAGTGCCTATCAAGGGGAGAGGGCAGAGGACATATCTCTATGAAGTGCCTATGAAGGGGAGAGGGCATATCTCTATGAAGTGCCTGTCAAGGGAGAAGGGTTATCTGTGAAGTGCCTGTCAAGGGGAGAGGGCATATCTCTGTGAAGTGCCTGTCAAGGGGAGAGGGCATATCTCTGTGAAGTGCCTGTCAAGGGAGAGGGCATATCTCTGTGAAGTGCCTGTCAAGGGGAGAGGGCATATCTCTGTGAAGTGTCTGTCAAAGGGAGAGGGCATATCCCTGTGAAGTGTCTGTCAATGGGAGAGGACATATCTCTGTGAAGTGTCTGTCAATGGGAGAGGACATATCTCCGTGAAGTGTCTGTCAAGGGGAGAGGGCATATCTCTGTGAAGTGCCTGTCAAGGGAGAAGGGTATCTGTGAAGTGCCTGTCAAGGGGAGAGGGCATATCTCTGTGAAGTGCCTGTCAAGGGAGAAGGGGTATCTATGAAGTGTCTGTCAAGGGGAGAGGGCATATCTCTGTGAAGTGCCTGTCAAGGGAGAAGGGGTATCTGTGAAGTGCCTGTCAAGGGGAGAGGGCATATCACTGTGAAGTGCCTGTCAAGGGAGAAGGGGTATCTGTGAAGTGCCTGTTAAGGGGAGAGGGCATATCTCTATGACGTGCCTGTCAAGGGAGAAGGGGTATCTGTGAAGTGCATGTTAAGGGGAGAGGGCATATCTCTGTGAAGTGCTTGTCAAGGGGAGAGGGCATATCTCTGTGAAGTGCCTGTTAAGGGGAGAGGGCATATCTCTCTGTGAAGTGTCTGTCAAGGGGAGAGGGCATATCTCTGAAGTGCCTTTCAAGGGAGAGGGCATATCTCTGTGAAGTGTCTGTCAAGGGGAGAGGGCATATCACTGTGAAGTGTCTGTCAATGGGAGAGGACATATCTCTGTGAAGTGTCTGTCAATGGGAGAGGACATATCTCCGTGAAGTGTCCCGTCAAGGGAGAGGGCATATCTCTCCCGAAGTGCCTGTCAAGGGGGGAGGACAGAGGGCAAAATCTCTGTGAATGCCTGTCAAGGGAGAAGGGGGATCTATGAAGTGCCTGTCAAGGGGAGAAGGGCATATCTCTGTAAGTGCCTGTCAAGAGAGAAGGGGTATCTTTGAAGTGCCGGTCAAGGGAGAGGGGATATCACTGTGAAGTGCCTGTCAAAGGGGGAAGGGGTATCTATGAAGTGCCTGTAAGGGGAGGGCATATCTCTATGAAGTGCCTGTCAAGGAGAAGGGGATCTGTGAAGTGCCTGTTAAGAGGAAGGGCATATCTCTAAGAATGCCTGTCAAGGGGGAAGGGGTATCTGGGGAAGTGTCTGTCAAATGGGAATAGGGCATATCTCTGGAAGTGCCTTCAAGGGAGAGGGCATATCTCTGTGAAGTGCCTGTCAAGGGAAAAGGGCATATCTCTGTGAAGTGTCTGCAAGGGAGAGGGCATAGCTCTGTGAAGTGTCTGTCAATGGGAGAGTACATATCTCCGTGAAGTGTCTGTCAAGGGGAGAGGGCACATCTCTGTGAAGTGTCTGTCAAAGGGGGGAAGACATATCTCTGTGAAGTGTCCCAACAAGGGGAGGGGCACATCTCTGTGAAGTGTCTGTCAATGGGAGAGGACATATCTCTGTGAAGTGTCTGTCAATGGAGAGGACATATCTCCGTGAAGTGTCTGTCAAGGGGAAAGGGGACATCTCTGTGAAGTGTCTGTCAGTGGAGAGGACATATCTCTGTGAAGTGTCTGTCAGTGGGGGAAAGACATATCTCTGTGAATTGTCTGTCAAGGGGAGAGGGCACAGGACATACGATGAATACTGGGGCACAGAAATGGATGGGAACAGCTAAGGTTGCACAGTATCCAGGGAGACGGCGTGAACACTGGCAAACCACATCCCTTTGTCTCACTTGTCTTTACATACTGACCCATCTGGGTATGAAGGTACGTCTTATGGGTAATAACAGTTGAGGAGGGTATGTCTGAGTAATGACAGTTGAGGGGGGTATGCCTATTGGTAATAACAGGGTTTAGGAGGTATGTCGGGTAATGACAGGGTTTAGGAGGTATGTCTATTGAGTAATAACAGGTTGTGGAGGTAAAGTCTTATGAGTAATAACAGGTTGTGGAGGGAATGTTTTATTGAGTAATAACAGGTTGGGGGAGGGTATATCAGGGTAATAACATGTTGTGGAAGGTATGTCTTATTGGGGAATAACAGGTTGTAGAGGGCATGTCTTATTTGGTAATAACAGGTTGTGGAGGGTGTCTTACTGGGTAATAACATGTTGTGGAGGGTATGTTTTATTGGGTAATAACAGGTTGAGGAGGGTATGTCTGGGTAATGACAGGTTGAGGAGGGTATGTCTTGTTGAGTAATAACAGGTTGTGGAAGGTATGTCTTATTGGGTAATAAGAGCTTGTGGAAGGTATATCTTGTTGGGTAATAAGAGCTTGTGGAAGGTATGTCTTATTTGGTAATAACAGGTTGTGGAAGATATGTCTTATTGGGTAATGACAGGTTGTGTAGGGCATGTCTTATTAGGTAATAACAGGTTGTGGAGGGCATGTCTTATTGGGTAATGACAGGTTGAGGAGGGCATGTCTTATTGGGTAATAACAGGTTGTGGAGGGCATGTCTTATTGGGTAATAACAGGTTGTAGAGGGCATGTCTTATTGGGTAATAACAGGTTGTAGAGGGCATGTCTTATTAGCTAATAACAGGTTGTAGAGGGCATGTCTTATTGGGTAATAACAGGTTGTAGAGAGCATGTCTTATTGGGTAATAACAAGTTGTAGAGGGCGTGTCTTATTGGGTAATAACAGGTTGTGGAGGGTATGTCTTATTGGGTAATAACAGGTTGTGGAGGGTATGTCTGGGTAATAACAGGTTGTGGAGGGTATGTCTTATTGGGTAATAACAGGATGTAGAGGGTATGTCTTATTGGGTAATAACAGGTTGTGGAGGGTATGTCTGGGAAATAACAGGTTGTAGAGGGTATGTCTTATTGGGTAATAACAGGTTGTAGAGGGTATGTCTTATTGGGTAATAACAGGTTGTAGAGGGTATGTCTTATTGGGTAATAACAGGTTGTGGAGGGTATGTCTGGGTAATAACAGGTTGTGGAGGGCATGTCTGGGTAATAACAGTTTCTGGAGGGTATGTATGGGTAAGAACAGGTTGTGGCGGGTATGTCTTATTGGGTTATAAGAGGTTGTGGAGGGTATATCTGGGTAATAGCAGGTTGAGGAGGGCATGTCTTGTTAGGTAATAACAAGTTGTTGAGGGCAAGTACAGGTTGTGGAGGGTATGTCTTATTGGGTAATAACAGGTTGTAGAGGGCATGTCTTATTGGGTAATAACAAGTTGTTGAGGGTAAGTACAGGTTGTGGAGGGTATGTCTTATTGGGTAATAACTGGTTGTAGAGGGCATGTCGTATTGGGTAATAACAAGTTGTTGAGGGTAAGTACAGGTTGTGGAGGGTATGTCTTATTGGGTAATAACAGGTTGTAGAGGTCATGTCTTATTGGGTAATAACAAGTTGTTGAGGGTAAGTACAGCTTGTGGAGGGTATGTCTTATTGGGTAATAACAGGTTGTAGAGGACAGTCTTATTGGGTAATAACAAGTTGTTGAGGGTAAGTACAGGTTGTGGAGGGTATATCTTATTGGGTAATAACAGGTTGTGGAGGGCATGTCTTATTGGGTAATAACAAGTTGTGGAGGGTAAGTACAGGTTGTGGAGGGTATGTCTTATTGGGTAATAACAGTTGTGGAGGGCATGTCTTATTGGGTAATAACAGGTTTTAGAGGGCATGTCTTATTGGGTAATGACAGGTTGAGGAGGGCATGTCGTATTGGGTAATAACAGGTTGAGGAGGGCATGTCTTATTGGGTAATAACAGGTTTTAGAGGGCATGTCTTATTGGGTAATAACAGGTTGTAGAGGGCATGTCTTATTAGGTAATAACAGGTTGTAGAGGGCATGTCTTATTGGGTAATAACAGGTTGTAGAGGGCATGTCTGATTGGGTAATAACAGGTTGTAGAGGGCATGTCTTATTAGGTAATAACAGGTTGTAGAGGGCATGTCTTATTGGGTAATAACAGGTTGTAGAGGGCATGTCTTATTGGGTAATAACAGGTTGTAGAGGGCGTGTCTTATTGGGTAATAACAGGTTGTGGATGGCATGTCTTATTGGGTAATAACAGGTTGTAGAGGGCATGTCTTATTGGGTAATAACAGGTTGTAGAGGGCATGTCTTATTGGGTAATAACAGGTTGTAGAGGGTATGTCTTATGGGGTAATAACAGGTTGTGGAGGGTATGTCTGGGTAATAACAGGTTGTGGAGGGTATGTCTTATTGGGTAATAACAGGTTGTAGAGGTATGTCTTATTGGGTAATAACAGGTTGTGGAGGGTATGTCTGGGAAATAACAGGTTGTAGAGGGTATGTCTTATTGGGTAATAACAGGTTGTAGAGGGTATGTCTTATTGGGTAATAAACAGGTTGTAGAGGGTATGTCTTATTGGGTAATAACGGGTTGTAGAGGGTATGTCTTATTGGGTAATAACAGGTTGTGGAGGGTATGTCTGGGTAATAACAGGTTGTGGAGGGCATGTCTGGGTAATAAGTTTCTGGAGGGTATGTATGGGTAATAACAGGTTGTAGAGGGTATGTCTTATTGGGTTATAAGAGGTTGTGGAGGGTATATCTGGGTAATAGCAGGTTGAGGAGGGCATGTCTTGTTAGGTAAGAACAAGTTGTTGAGGGTAAGTACAGGTTGTGGAGGGTATGTCTTATTGGGTAATAACAGGTTGTAGAGGGCATGTCTTATTGGGTAATAAGTTGTTGAGGGTAAGTACAGGTTGTGGAGGGTATGTCTTATTGGGTAATAACAGGTTGTAGAGGGCATGTCTTATTGGGTAATAACAAGTTGTTGAGGGTAAGTACAGGTTGTGGAGGGTATGTCTTATTGGGTAATAACAGGTTGTAGAGGGCATGTCTTATTGGGTAATAACAAGTTGTTGAGGGTAAGTTCAGGTTGTGGAGGGTATATCTTATTGGGTAATAACAGGTTGTGGAGGGCATGTCTTATTGGGTAGTAACAGGTTGTGGAGGTAAGTACAGGTTGTGGAGGTATGTCTTATTGGGTGATAACAGGTTGTAGAGGGTATGTCTTATTGGGCAATAACAGGTTGTGGAGGGTATATGTTATTGGGTGATAACATGTTTTGCAGGGTATATCTGGGTAATAGCAGGTTGAGGAGGGCATGTCTTATTGGGTAATAACAGGTCGTGGAGGGTATGTCTAATTGGGTAGTAACAGGTTGTGGAGATGTCTTATTGGGAAATAACAGGTTGAGGAGGGTATATCTTATTGGGTAATAACAGGTTGTGGAGGGTATATCTGGGTGATAACAGGTTGAGGAGGGTATGTCCTATTGGGTAATAACAGGTTGAGGAAGGTATATCTTATTGGGTAATAACAGGTTGTGGAGGGTATGTCATTGCGTAATAACAGCTTGAGGAGGGTATGTCTTATTGGGTAATGACAGGTTGAGGAGGGTATGTCTTATTGGGTAATAACAGTTTGTGGAGGGTATGTCATTGCGTAATGACAGGTTGTGGAGGGTATGCCTTATTGGGTAATAACAGGTTGGAGGTATGTCTTATTGGTAATGACAGCTTGAGGAGGGTATGTCTTATTGGTAATAACAGTTTGTGGAGGTATGTCATTGCGTAATGACAGGTTGTGGAGGGTATGTCTTATTGGGTAATAACAGGTTGAGGAGGGTATGTCTGGTAATGACAGGTTGAGGAGGGTATGTCTTATTGAGTAATAACATGTTGTTGAGGTATATCTTATTGGGTAATAAGAGCTGTGGAAGGCAAGTCTTACTGGTTATAAGAGGTTGTAGGGGAATGTTTCATTAGGTGATAACAGGTTGTAGGGGAATGTTTCATTGGGTGATAACAGGTTGTAGAGGGAATGTTTCATTGGGTGATAACAGGTTGTGGGGGAATGTTTCATTGGGTGATAACAGGTTGTAGAGGGAATGTTTCATTGGTGATAACAGGTTGTAGAGGGAATGTTTCATTGGATGATAACAGGTTGTAGAGGGAATGTTTCATTGGGTGATAACAGGTTGTAGAGGAATATTCATTGGGTTATAAGAGGTTGTAAGGGAATGTTTCATTGGGTGATAACAGGTTGTAGAGGAATATTTCATTGGTTATAACAGGTTGTAGAGGAATGTTTCATTGGGTGATAACAGGTTGTAGAGGAATATTTCATTGGGTTATAAGAGGTTGTAGGGGAATGTTTCATTGGGTGATAACAGGTTGTAGAGGGAATGTTTCATTGGTGATAACAGGTTGTAGAGGAATGTTTCATTGGGTGATAACAGATTGTAGTGGGAATGTTTCATTAGATAATAACATGTTGTAGAGGGAATGTCTCTTTGTTGATAATTGTTTTGGAGGATATGTCTTCTTAGATAGTAACAGGTTGTAGTTATTTTGGTTAGACAAGTGTGAAAATAAAAAGGTTTTGACTTGCGTGCATAGAGTATAATATACATAAAACAAATAAACTGCCTGTTAGTTCAGATAGTTTGTGAGAGATGTGTACTTTCAACTCCCGTATTCCACACCTCTCCCACTGACCACTGCTCTGTGCCCTCTCCCCCTCCCCACACATATATACACCCCCGCCCCCCACCCCCCACCCCCACCCCTCCGTCATCCTCAACCACTCCTCCCTTTCCCGAAACTACCAAGTGCAGTGTTCAGTGCCCAACATGTCGTGGGCAGGTGCATCGAGGTGGCGGCCACCCATTACTCCCACGTGTCGGCAGCCTTGACCCAAACTGGCAAGGTTCTGATGTGGGGTCAGTGCCGAGGTCAGTCCATCACTGCCCCTATCCCCACCCGCTTCACCTGCACCGACGACGTGTTCGCCACATTCTCCGCTCCTCCTGTCACGTGGCGCATATACTGTCTGGGTGAGAACTGAGTGCTGAGGCACTTGTTAACAAGTGTGTTTTAGTGCCGGTGTACTTTACTTTCAATATTTGTATGCATTGAATATTTGTGCTGATTGTTTTCATGTGCTTTATATCAAGATTACATTATTATGAATTTAGGATATATGTATAAATAGTGGTTTTTGTTTTGATTGGTAGTCGAGTGTCCTTAAAGCTATAAATTGAAAAAAAATAGGATATCGATAATGTAGAATACGTAAGCAGGTTCAAATCAGAGGGAGTTACAAGAAGTGTGTTGTGAGTCAATTTACGTTCACTTTGTTCAGATCCAGCAGTTCCAAGACTGTAAGTTCAAGCTAACGCCTGCAAGCTCTGCCTACGACCATCTTTATGCAGTAGCAATGTAACACCACAGTAGAAAATCAGAGCAGACTTTTGTACTTTGTTCACATTGTGTAGAAAACCATATTCTTCGGGGACAGTTTGAAAATACATTGCCTTCTTTGGTATATTAACACAGTATAGTCTAACCATATTGAAGGCACTCGTTGAAATAATATTTTTGATGCACTTCTGCGAGAGGATATTTCTATGCAGCATCTTCAGTGAAGCTATTTTGAGGCAACATCTGAAGGTAGGATATTTCTACAGACATCTGTAGGGAGGATATTACTGAGCACATCTGCAGATAGATATGTCTATGTATATCTGTAGAAGTATTTTTATGCAACATCTGTAAGAAGGATAATTCTGTGTACATGTGTAGGAATTATATATTACATGTAACATCAGTAAGGAGGAATTTCTATGTACACCTGTAGAATGATATTTCCATGTAACATCTGTAAGGAGGATATTTCTATGTACATCCATTCCATGTAACATCTGTAAGGATATTTCATAGAACATATACTGGAGGATGTTTTTTGTGCAGTATCAATTGGCAGAGTATTTCTTAGCAACGTCTGCAGGTAGTTTATTGCTGCAATATCTGCAGGGAGCAGTTTCAATACAACATCTGTAAGGAAGAAATATATGTGCAAAATCTACTGGAAGAATAGGTTTATTCAGCATCTGCAGGGAGGATATTTCTGTGCAGCCTCTGTGGGGAGGATATTACTGTGCAACATCTGCAGGGAGGATATTTCTATGCAGCATCTGTGGGGAGGACATTTCTGTGCAACATATGTAGGGAGGATATTTCTGTGAAACATCTGTAGGGAGGACATTTCTGAACATCTGCAGGGAGGATATTTCTATGCAGCATCTGTGGGGAGGACATTTCTGTGCAACATCTGGAGGATATTTCTGTGAAACATCTGTAAGGAGGACATTTCTGTGCAACATCTGCAAGGAGGATATTTCTATGCAACATCTGTAGGGAGGATATTTATATGTACATCTGTAAGGAGGATGTTTCTGTGCAACATCTGCAGGGAGGATATTTTGATGTAACATCTGTAGGGAGGATATTTCTATGCAACATCTGTTGGGAGGATATTTCTTTGTAACATCTGCAGGGAGGATATTTCTGTGCAGCATCTGCAGGGAGGATATTTCTGTGCAACATCTGTAGGGTGGACATTTCTTTGCAACATCTGGGCCATAGCTGGCCGCAACCTTCAGCATCCAGAACTTTTACATTTCTTTGAACTTTTTAGCAAGTTGAAAGCGGACGGTTACAACATTAGTCTGGCTTGGGTTCCTGGTCATGTTGGCATCGGCGGGAACGAAATGGTTGATCGTTTAGCCAAGAATGCCACAAGATAGAAACTGTCCAACATTTATATCCCCTGCTCAGATGTGAAACCCAAAATTAACGATTATGTGAGAGACCTCTGGCAGGAGGATTGGAACACACAGACGAGTAACAAACTCTTTCAGATCCGTCCAAACCTTAAGGACTTCCTCCCATCTACGTCAGGGGGTCGTAAAGAGGAAACGGTTCTGTGCCGGCTGCACACCGGCCATTCGTATTTTACCCATTCCTACCTTTTAAAGAGTGAAGAAGCTCCGTGGTGCATTCCATGTCATGCGCCACTCACAATGAAACATGTTCTTTTAGAGTGTTGGGACTTGCACGATGTGAGACACAAACATTTTACAGCGGAGTCCATGAAGATCCTGTTCAGGGATGTCCCGCCTGACGTGATCCTTGAGTTTTTGAGAGAGATTAACATTTTTCATCTGATGTAAGATTTTATGGAAGAAAGATTTTTAACGAAGTTTCTGGTGCGTTTCTAGACGATGTCATTTAATGAGATGTGTGAAAGTTGGTGGTTTTTTTTTTTTTTTTTTTTTTTCAAATGACTGGTGAGTTGATTTTAACGTGGTGACAGCCCTGATGTGGCCCTTTGCGGTCGGCTGGGCTATAAGCAACATTATCTTATCTTATCTTGCAACATCTGTTGGGAGGATATTTCTATGCAACATCTGTAGGGAGGATATTTCTATGCAACATCTGCAGGGAGGATATTTTGCTGTAACATCTGTACGGAGGGTATTTCTGTGCAACATCTGTAGGTAGAATATTCCTATGCAACATCTGTAGGAAGGATATTTCTGTGCAACATCTGTGGAGAGAATATTTCTGTGTGTACATCTGTAGGGATAATATTTCTATACATACATCTGTAGGTGTGATATTTCAATGTACATCTGTAGGCAGAACATTTCTATGTCCATCTGTAGGGAGAATATTTCTATGTACATCTGTAGGGAGGATGTTTGTATGTCCATCTGTGGGGAGGATATTTCTATGCCCATCTGTAGGGAGGATATTTCTATGTACATCTGTAGGGAGGATATTTCTATGTACATCTGTAGGGAGAGTATGACTGTACATCTGTAGGGAGGATATTTCTATGTCCATCTGTAGGGAGGATATTTCTATGTCCATCTGTAGGGAGGATATTTCTATGTACATCTGTAGGGAGGATATTTCTATGTCCATCTGTAGGGAGGATATTTCTATGTCCATCTGTAGGGAGGATATTTCTATGTACATCTGTAGGGAGGATATTTCTATGTCCATCTGTAGGGAGGATATTTCTATGTACATATGTAGGGAGGATATTTCAATGTCCATCTGTAGGGAGGATATTTCTATGTCCATCTGTAGGGAGGATATTTCTATGTCCATCTGTAGGGAGGATATTTCTATGTCCATCTGCAGGGAGGATAATGCCATGTAGATATGTAGGGAGTATAATGCCATATACATTTGTAGTGATGATATTTCTATGTACATATGTAGGGATGATATTTCTAGGTACATATGTTGGGAGGATATTTCTATGTACATATGTAGGGAGGATATTTCTATGTCCATCTGTAGGAGGATATTTCTGTGTCCATCTGTAGGGAGGATATTTCTATGTACATATGTAGGGAGGATATTTCTATGTCCATCTGTAGGGAGGATATTTCTATGTACATATGTAGGGAGGATATTTCTATGTCCATCTGTAGGGAGGATATTTCTATGTCCATCTATAGGGAGGATATTTCTATGTACATCTGTAGGGAGGATAATGCCATGTACATCTGCAGGGAGGATAATGCCATGTACATCTGCAGGGAGGATAATGCCATGTCCATCTGTTGGGAGGATAATGCCATGTCCATCTGTAGGGAGGATAATGCCATGTCCATCTGTTGGTAGGATAATGCCATGTACATCTGTAGGGAGGATAATGCCATGTACATCTGTAGGGAGGATAATGCCAAATACATTTGTAGGGAGGATAATGCCATGTCCATCTGTAGGGAGGATAATGCCATGTCCATCTGTAGGGAGGATAATGCCATGTACATCTGCAGGGAGGATAATGCCATGTCCATCTGCAGGGAGGACATTTCTATGTCCATCTGTAGGGAGGATAATGCCATGTACATCTGTAGGGAGGATAATGCCATGTACATATGTAGGGAGCATAATGCCATGTACATCTGTAGGGAGGATAATGCCATGTACATATGTAGGGAGCATAATGCCATGTACATCTGTAGGGAGGATAATGCCATGTACATATGTAGGGAGGATAATGCCATATACATATGTAGGGAGGATAATGCCATGTACATCTGTAGGGAGGATAATGCCATGTACATATGTAGGGAGCATAATGCCATGTACATCTGTAGGGAGGATAATGCCATGTACATATGTAGGGAGGATAATGCCATGTACATATGTAGGGAGGATAATGCCATGTACATCTGTAGGGAGGATAATGCCATGTACATCTGTAGGGAGGATAATGCCATGTACATATGTAGGGAGCATAATGCCATGTACATCTGTAGGGAGGATAATGCCATGTACATATGTAGGGAGGATAATGCCATGTACATATGTAGGGAGGATAATGCCATGTACATCTGTAGGGAGGATAATGCCATTTTCATCTGTAGGGAGGATAATGCCATGTACATATGTAGGGAGGATAATGCCATGTACATATGTAGGGAGCATAATGCCATGTACATCTGTAGGGAGGATAATGCCATGTACATATGTAGGGAGGATAATGGCATGCACATATGTAGGGAGGAAAATGCCATGTACATCTGTAGGGAGGATAATGCCATGTACATCTGTAGGGAGGATAATGCCATGTACATCTGCAGGGAGGATAATGCCATGTACATCTGTAGGGAGGATAATGCCATGTACATCTGTAGGGAGGATAATGCCATGTACATCTGCAGGGAGGATAATGCCATGTACATCTGCAGGGAGGATAATGCCATGTCCATCTGCAGGGAGGATAATGCCATGTCCATCTGTAGGGAGGATAATGCCATGTCCATCTGTAGGGAGGATAATGCCATGTACATCTGCAGGGAGGATAATGCCATGTACATCTGCAGGGAGGATAATGCCATGTACATCTGCAGGGAGGATAATGCCATGTACATCTGCAGGGAGGATAATGCCATATACATTTGTAGGGAGGATAATGCCATGTACATTTGTAGGGAGGACATTTCTATGCAGTTTCTGCAGGAGTATAATTTTGTGTACGCATGTAGAGAGGATATTCCTTGTATGTAGAGACAGTGTTTCTAGGCAGCATACGAAGGGAGGATATTTCTTGATACCATTGTGCTGATAATTTTTTTGTGAGTAGCATCTGCAGAAAAAAATGTTTCAGTGCAACACCAAACACAGAAAAAAATCAGCATTATTATCACTGATGTTTTTTCCCATGTGTGCTTGGTACAGTTGATATCAAGGGAGATGAAGGAATTTTCAATCAGACTGTGCATGGGAAAGTTTACATCATGGGAGATGAGGGCACTTTTTCAGTCAGATTGTGTACATGGGACAGTGTCTTGGATGAGGGATGAAGGAGCCTCAATCAAATGGTAAGAAGATGGTTTTCCTACTACAGGGGAACACACTGGATTATAGGTTATGAAATCTGATGTAGCTGTGAGCAAAAGAGTTGTCTCCCCTAGATCATCCTGTCAGTATAATTGATGGATTTTTGTATGTTTGTTTTGTTTTTGTTTTTTTCTGTACCACAATGTACAATATGCCAGCTTTTCTGTTGTGCTGTAGCCCTCTAGTAGTGAGACAGAAAGAGCTGTCCACAGAGGCCCCAAGGGTGGGGGGCTTTGAAATGGGGCTTTTGATGCATGCATTCGTTGTGTTTACAGTGTTGTGTGGGCTGATGGTGAGATAATCAGGTGGACTTGCTGGTGTCCCCAGCACAGCCCAATCTTGATGGTCTGAAGGATGGGGGTAGTCTGGCCGCCGTGGTTGTAACACATGCAGAGATGTAGAGAGGCTGATCATTTTTAAGGATGAGACTTCCAGTGTGGTGACAAGTCTGCCAAAGTCTTGCTCTGTACACATAAAACTGAACTTTGTTGTTGTACTCATACTTAGTTTTGGTTAAGGAAACAAAGAACTATTTATTGTTGTTTTTTGGTAGGCTGTTTTAAGTTGGCTGGTCTGTTGTGTGTGCAGACCAAGTGAGAGGCCCCTGTTTTAAGTTTGCTGGTCTGTTGCGTGTGGTGTGTGTGCAGACCAAGTGAGAGGCCCCTGTTTTAAGTTGGCTGGTCTGTTGTGTGTGCAGACCAAGTGAGGGACACCTGTTTTAAGTTTGCTGGTCTGTTGCGTGTGGTGTGTGTGCAGACCAAGTGAGGGGCACCTGTTTTAAGTTGGCTGGACTGTTGTATGTACAGACCAAGTGAGGGGCACCTGTTTTAAGTTGGCTGGTTTGTTGTGTGTGCAGACCAAGTGAGGGGCACCTGTTTTAAGTTGGCTGGTCTGTTGTGTGTGCAGACCAAGTGAGAGGCACCAGAGTGGCCGACAGCATTGCCCAGGCCTTTGATGACCCTGTAAGTTGACCCCAAACCTCTCCCCTCTTCTGGCCTTGAAAGAACATTGCCCAGGCCTTTGATGACCCTGTAAGTTGACCCGTAACCTGTCCTCTCTTCTGGCCTTGAAAGAACATTGCCCGGGCCTTTGATGACCCTGTAAGTTGACCCGTAACCTGTCCTCTCTTCTGGCATTGAAAGAACATTGCCCAGGCCTTTGATGTCCCTGTAAGTTGACCCGTAACCTGTCCTCTCTTCTGGCCTTGAAAGAACATTGGCCAGGCCTTTGATGACCTTGAAAGTTGACCCCAAACCTCTCCTCTCTTCTGGCCTTGAAAGAACATTGCCCAGGCCTTTGATGACCCTGTAAGTTGACCCCAAACCTCTCTCTCTTTTGGCCTTGAAAGAACATTGCCCGGGCCTTTGATGACCCTGTAAGTTTACACGTAACCTGTCCTCTCTTCTGGCCTTGAAAGAACATTGCCCGGGCCTTTGATGACCCTGTAAGTTGACCCGTAACCTGTCCTCTCTTCTGGCATTGAAAGAACATTGCCCAGGCCTTTGATGGCCCTGTAAGTTGACCCGTAACCTGTCCTCTCTTCTGGCCTTGAAAGAACATTGCCCAGGCCTTTGATGACCTTGTAAGTTGACCCCAAACCTCTCCTCTCTTCTGGCCTTGAAAGAACATTGCCCAGGCCTTTGATGACCCTGTAAGTTGACCCCAAACCTCTCCTCTCTTCTGGCCTTGAAAGACTGGGGGCCAGGTCTGTGCAGAAAGGCAGGTCACAGCTTGCCTGTCAGAACTAGGCCGGCAGAATCAGCCAGGTAGAATCTGCTGGTAGAATCAGCCTCCGGGCCTTTTCGGTACAGGTGGATTTTTCCCTCGGAGTTAACATTGGTTCTGACTCCATTTCCCATACAGTCCTTCGAATGAGACTATAAACCGAGGTTCAGTGTGTGAACGCACGCGTAACATCTTGCACACACGTAAAATCCCATCACCAACTTCTCGGAAGAGAAGGCCAGTTTGGCCGTTGGTATGGATGACACGTTACACATAGCATACACCTTCCCCGAAGTTGGAGTATGGCTGCCTTAACCCTCTGCAGTATGCACTTACCTGAGCTTAGTTACTCCGAAAACCTACGGAAAGATAAATAACTCCGTAATTTGAACATGGTTATCCAATTTAAAAATTAATTTAAAAGAGAGGAAAGGAAATAATGAAATGAAAATAATTTTTAAAATTCCTACGTCAACATATGTTGCTATATCATAAGTTTGAAGAATGTCACATGAGCTATTTACTCGGGGGGGAAAAAAAATCTTCTTCTTCAGAACTTTCTTCCGAATCATTGTATATCATATCTGGAACCTCATCCCAGTCAAGAATCTAAATCTCATTATAGAACAGCAGAAATCAAGGTTAGCCATGGTGAAAAACAGCATTTCGACCACAAAACTTAAAAAATTCATAACTCGAGAACTATGGCATGTATTGACTCGCTGTTTTTTGCAAATGGAAGTGAATGGCTACAGGAAGAAGGAAGTCATGTTCTTGCGAGACTTCCTTTTCTACAAGAAACATGGCGGCGCCCATTGTTGCCACGTGTTTTACCAGGCGCTGGCAGACGCTCAGCCTTTTGGCTGTGTGATGTCCGGTTGTCAAGAGAGTTAAAGGTCTACTTTAGAGATTTTCGATAATTTGTTAAAAACAGGTCTACATGTCATATAACTACAGTATGGTATTCATTTTTCAAAAAGAATTGCCGGAAGAATTTAATAGATAAAAAAAGACTTTTGCACCCCGCGCGGTAGACCGAAAACCGTGACGTCACTTGATTGACTGGCCATCAGCCGCGACCTACACAACAAGCCAACGCCAAGTGAAATCAACACAAGTTGCGATCCCCCACAGCCTAAAAAGTCAAGAGGCGGTGGCAGATATTGTGCTGTAGGCGAGTGCAGAAGCTCAGCAGGAGACGGATATTCTTTGCACACATTTCCATCTGATCCAGATACTCGAAAGAAATGGATTCGGTTCGTGCAACCATGCCGGGCCGCTAAGTTCTTTTTACCACGTCAGTTCCAGCTGAACCGTGGAAACGAGCTATTCCGACAATTGCCGAGCCCATTCGAGTGGATCAAAAACTTCGTCTGCATTATGATCATGATGATAATGGTGGTTATGATCATGATGATAATGGTGGTGGTTATGATCAAGATGATAATGGTGGTGGTTATGATCATGGTGATAATGGCGGTTGTTTCAAAAGACCAGTGACGTTCACTTTGTGATAGAGTCAGGAGTCTGTGTTATGATCATGATGATAATGGTGGTGGTTATGATCAAGATGATAATGGTGGTGGTTATGATCATGATGAGAATGGTGGTTATGATCATGATGATAATGGTGGTGATTATGATCATGTTGATAATGGCGGTTGTTTCTAAAGACCAGTGACGTTCACTTTGTGATAGAGTCAGGAGCCTGTGTTATGATCATGATGATAATGGTGGTGGTTATGATCATGATGATAATGGTGGCTGTCACGTCGTCGAGGGAGATGGCAAACACCAAGTCAGGGGCTTCACTCCGCGTTCACACCAACGACCAGTCCCGCATTCAACCTTCATCCACAAGCCCAAACACTCAGCTATGATTCACCCCTAACCAGACTCACACCCAGTGTAACATTAACTAAATTTATTAATCACATCACAACATGCGCTCCACAAGAAGAACAACAACCAATAATTTGCTAAAACCTAAACAGCACACAATCTTACATTAACAAGGCCACGCGTATGCTATAGACACACACACACCGCCGACCGCTCTGCTTCCTTCTCTGTGTACCAAAAACCTGTGAATGCACACAACAATCAATATCAGCCAAATGATTTCAAAATTGTATGCACCCCACAACAACAGAGTATTCAAGTCATTCCGACATGCAGCAAAGCACGAATCACAATAACTCAGAATTTCAAATAAGCAAAACTATCACGAACTATAGTTCATTACTAATGTAGTTCCTTCAATGAAGGTGAAACCAAAAGTCCAAAACGATGAAAGCTTTCCGACGTGTTCTTCCGTTCAAAAGTTCATGGAGCTCACAACGCCAAGACGATAGAGCACATCCAACACTAAGCAGATGAACAAAAACTAACATGAGTGTCCACAGGTATGTTGACGGAGATGAATATTGGTCGAGCCTTCAACAAAGTTCATTCACATTCCTTGTCAACGTTGATTCCTCATTCTCTACAGTCTCTCCGCTTTCCACTCGATGACACATTCTATCTCCGCATTCATCCACTCTCCACTACTTACATCTGTCCATTCACCCGCTCCCTAGTCAGGAAGCCCAAGACCAGAAGTCCGTTGCCAACACAGGGAGTCAATGGAGTCACTCCTTCCACGCCGCTCCTGTCCTTCAGACGACAGACGTCACCCAACCGTCAGTCGGCCACCAGCGAGACAACGGCCACTCTCACCAGCTCAGGTGCGGAAGGGGACCACGGCACAGCAACTAATCAGGTTGTGGGGATGACATTAAACTGACAGGTAATACAAACCCGAGTCTCCCCAAGGAAAACCTAAGTCCCAACTACTTGAAAAAACATAGGTAAAATTTAATTAAAACACTATCTTTCCCGAACAAGAAAAATGCAAAACACCCTTTTAATTCCTCAAGAAAGAAAGCAATAACATTAATATAGAATTAACTTGAACAAATTTTGACAATGTTATTCAAAGGGAAATAATTCAACAAGTGTTTATATATATATGACGTTGACCTTGAAGGTCAACCTCCGCCGGTCATCATGACCTCGGCCAATTATAACAAGTTCCCAACAGCGAAGAGAACTAACTGTCAAAATGTCGGCACGTGCCTTTTAAATAACAACCGAAATTTATATAAAGCAAAAGATTATACGATACTACTGACTTGCAACACTTAACTACAAATAAAATGTGTTTTTTTTTCCAAAAACAAACAACCCTCAAAGCAAAACCATACGGACTAGTTCAATATAACTATCCACTTGCTTTTCCCAAACTTCACGGAAAAGAACACTGTTCCCTTCTTTATTTCTACTAAAATACATAACAAAATTAAAACCGGGCGAAGGGAAGCTACTCCGTCTCGCCAAAGCAAAGTGAAACTCTCCCAAATCTCACACGTTCACAAATACACACGCTTCCTACCCACACATTTTCTCGCATTCACGTTAAAATACACAAGCATAAAACCATAAATGCCAGAAAGCATGAAACAAAAGAGGAAAATTGTAACTGAATACATTGAACCATGCGCACACAGACACAAACGCACAAACATAGACTTCCGAATCCACAGACGAACAACGGCAAAAGTTCCAAACCTGAAACCCGAGACGGATCCACGACCAGGCGCCCAGAAAACCTAGGGAAACGCCCACGAAATTGGGGGACAATAATGTCCAAGCCACAATTTCACTGCGGGGGAACAGGAGTTCCAAGCCTAACGCAGCATCGTCGTCGTGAGGGAAACTTCTAGTCTCTCGACTGACTCGTCACACACAAGTGACCTCCCCTGTCTACCTGAACTCAGTTCAGGCCACGTCCAAATTCAAACCGGTTTGGTGGACTCTGGGAATGGAGTATCTAAGGGAAACACACACGCACGCTTGCATGCAACTAAAAATAACACGCACAGGCACACAACTTCCAAACACAATGTTTTATTTTCAGCCTAGCTATCACACACGTTCCTAAGGTAAACAGTTGGAGAAACAAATCTAACCCTGTATCGTGACAGTGGCTATAAACATGATGATAAAGGCATTTGTTGAAGGAGACCAGTGGCTATTGCTTTGTGGTGGATAGTGAGGAGATGTGTGTTCTGATCATGATGATAATGGTTGTTATGATCATGGTGGTAATGGTAGTTGTTATGATCATGATGATAATGGGAGTTGATGTGACCATGATGATGATGTTGGATGTGATGATCATGATGATAATGGTGGTGGTTATGATCATAATGATAATGGGAGTTGATGTGATCATGATGATGTTGTTAGTTCATAGTTGTGATGATCATGATGATAATAGTGGTGGTTCTGATCATGATGATAATGGTGGTGGTTATGATCATGATAATAATGGTGGTTGTGATGATCATGGTGATAGTGGTGGTTGTGATGATCATGATGATAATTGTGGTGGTTATGATCATGATGATAATGGGTGTTGATGTGATCATGATGATGATGTTGGTTGTGATGATCATGATGATAATGGGTTCTGATCATGATGATAATGGTGGTGGTTATGATCTTGGTGATAATGGTGGGTGTGATGATCATGGTGATAGTGGTGGTTGTGATGATCATGATGATAAATGTGGTGGTTATGATCATGATGGTAATGGTGGTTGTTATGATCATGATGATAATGGTGGGTGTGATGATCATGATGATAATTGTGGTGGTTATGATCATGATGATAATAGTGGTTGTTATGATCATGATGATAATGGTGGGTGTGATGATCATGATGATAATGATGATGGTTATGATCATGATGATAATGGTGGTGGTTATGATCATGATGATAATGGTTGTCATGATCATGATGATAACGGTTATGATCATGATGATAATGGTTGTCATGATCATGATGATAACGGTTGTTATGATCATGATGATAATGGTTGTCATGATCATGATGATAATGGTTGTCATGATCATGATGATAACGGTTGTTATGATCATGATGATAATGGTGGTCGTTGCAGGAGACCAGTGATGTTCGCTTTGTGGTGGAGTGTCAGGAGATGTGTATTCTCATCATGATGATAATGGTGGTGGTTATGATCATGATGATATTGGTGGTGGTTATGATCATGATGATAATGGTGGTGGTTATGATCATGATGATAATGATTGTGGTTATGATCATGATGATTATGTTATGATCATGATTATAATGGTGGGTGTTATGATCATGATGATAGTGGTGGGTGTTATGATCATGATGATAATGGAAGGTGTTATGATCATGATGATAATGGCGGTTGTTGCAGGAGACCAGCGACGTTCGCTTTGTGGTGGAGAGTCAGGAGATCTGTGTGCACAAGGCAATCCTGAAGATCCGCTGCCAGCACTTCCGCTCCATGTTCCACTCCTTCTGGAATGAGGACGAGAAAGAGTGAGTGCTCTCCACAGGGCTGGCAGCCTCTGTGCCCTTTCCTCCGGCCTTAAGTGGTGTCCACTGCAGGCCTGGGCTAGAAGCATCGTCACTTGCTGTGTGTTAGTGATTGGAACAGCACTTGTGTTAGTGATTCAGGGTCTAGCATTGTAAGCCTTTCGGCGTATATACGCCGATTCATAGACCCCCATACGCCGATTTCGATTGAGCGTACGCCGAAATCGTTTTTATCGCGAAAAAAAAAAATTCGCATCCGGCGCGCTTCTTATTCGGTACGCTGTCGCCTATTCCAAATCGGTCGGGTTCGCCGCCATCTTTGTACACTTTCCCTTATTAACTTACAGCAGCGAGTATCATGGCGCGAAGAGTCGATGTTGTTCAACACGGAAAGCCGTTTTCTGACCAAGGATGCCGCTACCAATGGAGATGGGACTGGCTTGATGCCGATTTTGTCATTTTCGACGACGACGGAAATGAAAAGAGCAAGTGCCAATATGGTGAATTTTTCAGGAAACTGACTTGTGCTGGCAAGGCCCATTGCACGTTGTGCGATAAGGAGATCGCGTACTCAAACAAAGGTTTCGTTGCGCTGAAAAACCACTGCGAGAAAGGGGTGAAGAACAAGTGGAGATGGGAATGGCTCCCTCCCCTCCCCCCTCCCCTCCTCCCCCCCCCCTCCCCTCCTCTCCCCCCCCCCCCCCCCCCCCTGTTGCCGCTTACTTGTCTCGGTCCCCTTCCCGACCCCCCCCCCGTCTCTCTCTCTTGATGCTTACTCCTCTCCTTTATCACCTACCCCCCCCCCCCCATCAGTTCTACCTACCTCTCACTGTTCTCCCATCCTTTTAGCTGTCATCAGTGTGGTCTGGCTGTTCAAAGCTGCCTGCAAGCGTACTCCCCCTTAGGTATATGTAAAAAGAGGAGGGGGGTGGTGTGTGCTGTCTGTACAGCTCTCTCTCTCTCTCTTTCTCTCTCTCTCTCTCTCCCCTCTCCCCCCTTCCCTCTCTCTCCCTCCCTCCCTCCCTTCCCTCTCTCCTCTCTCTCCCCCTCCCTCCTTTCCCTCTCTCTCTCTCTCTTTCTCAAAGAGCAAAGGACTTGGATGTCATCAGAAATCTCTCTCGCTCTCCCTCTCTCGTTTTCACACACACACACACAAAGTCATTCAAAAGAATCTCATTTTCACACACACACACACACACACACACACAGCCATTCAAAAGAATATATCTCTCATTTTCACACACACACACACACACACACAGTCATTCAAAAGAATATCTCATTTTCACACACACACACACACACACACACACACACAGTCATTCAAAAGAATATATCTCATTTTCACACACACACACACACACACACACACACACAGAGTCATTCAAAAGAAAATCTCTGATTTTCACACGCACACACACACTTTGATTTTCCAATTTGATGCCAGAAGAGGCCATGAAATGCTCCTAAAATTTCATAAAATCGTCTTCGGCCGGGGGGCGAAGCCCCCCGGACCCCCCAGCGGGGCACTGCCCCTGCACCCCGCCAGGGCCTGGGCGGCCCCTGGACCCCTGCCTCATTTTCAGTTTTTTCAGATTTTCAAAGTGTCACCCATGAATCAGCCTAGGCGGCCCCAGGACCTCGGCCGAGTAAGCCTAAATCACTTTTTCCAATGCTAGGCTCTGTGATTGGAACATCACTTGTGTTAGTGATTGGAACATCATTTGTGCTGTGTTAGTGTTTGAAACATCACTTGTAGTGTGTTAAGTGTTTGGAACAACACTTGTAGTGTGTTAAGTGATTGAAACATCACTTGTAGTGTGTTAGTGATTGGAACATCACTTGTGTGTTAAGTGATTGAAACATAACTTGTAGTGTGTTAAGTGTTTGGAACATCACTTGTAGTGTGTTAAGTGATTGAAACATCACTTGTAGTGTGTTAAGTGTTTGGAACATCACTTGTGTGTGTTAGTGATTGGAACATCACTTGTAGTGTGTTAGTGATGGAACATCACTTGTAGTGTGTTAGGTGATTGAAACATCACTTGTAGTGTGTTAGTGACTGGAACATCACTTGTAGTGTGTTAGTGACTGGAACATCACTTGTAGTGTGTATGACTGGAACATCACTTGTTTAGTGATTGGAACATCACTTGTAGTGTGTTAAGTGACTGGAACATCACTTGTAGTGTGTTAGTGACTGGAACATCACTTGTAGTGTGTTAGTGACTGGAACATCACTTGTAGTGTGTTAGTGATGGAACATCACTTGTAGTGTGTTAGTGACTGGAACATCACTTGTAGTGTGTTAGTGACTGGAACATCACTTGTAGTGTGTTAGTGACTGGAACATCATTGTAGTGTGTTAGTGATGGAACATCACTTGTAGTGTGTTAGTGACTGGAAACATATGTGTAGTGTGTTAGTGATTGGAACACCTTAGGTGTTAGTGTGGATGTAGTGTTGACTGGAACATCACTTGTAGTGTGTTAGTGACTGGAACATCACTTGTAGTGTGTTAGTGATTGAAACATCACTTGTAGTGTGTTAGTGACTGGAACATCACTTGTAGTGTGTTAGTGTTTGAAACATCACTTGTAGTGTGTTGGTGACTGGAACATCACTTGTAGTGTGTTAAGTGTTTGAAACATCATGTGTAGTGTGTTAGTGTTTGGAACATCACTTGTAGTGTGTTAGTGACTGGAACATCATGTGTAGTGTGTTAGTGACTGGAACATCACTTGTAGGGTGTTAGTGACTGGAACATCACTTGTAATGTGTTAGTGACTGGAACATCACTTGTAGTGTGTTAGTGACTGGAACATCATGTGTAGTGTGTTAGTGACTGGAACATCACTTGTAGTGTGTTAGTGATTGGAACATCACTTGTAGGGTGTTAGTGACTGGAACATCACTTGTAGTGTGTTAGTGATTGGAACATCACTTGTAGTGTGTTAGTGACTGGAACATCATGTGTAGTGTGTTAGTGACTGGAACATCACTTGTAGTGTGTTCGTGACTGGAACATCACTTGTAGTGTGTTAGTGACTGGAACATCATGTGTAGTGTGTTAGTGATTGGAACACCACGTGTAGTGTGTTAGTGACTGGAACATCACTTGTAGTGTGTTCGTGACTGGAACATCACTTGTAGTGTGTTAGTGACTGGAACATCATGTGTAGTGTGTTAGTGATTGGAACACCACGTGTAGTGTGTTAGTGACTGGAACATCACTTGTAGTGTGTTAGTGACTGGAACATCATGTGTAGTGTGTTAGTGATTGGAACATCACTTGTAGTGTGTTAGTGACTGGAACATTACTTGTAGTGTGTTAAGTGTTTGAAACATCATGTGTAGTGTGTTAGTGTTTGGAACATCACTTGTAGTGTGTTAGTGACTGGAACATCATGTGTAGTGTGTTAGTGACTGGAACATCACTTGTAGTGTGTTAGTGACTGGAACATCATGTGTAGTGTGTTAGTGACTGGAACATCACTTGTAGTGTGTTCGTGACTGGAACATCACTTGTAGTGTGTTAGTGACTGGAACATCATGTGTAGTGTGTTAGTGATTGGAACACCACGTGTAGTGTGTTAGTGACTGGAACATCACTTGTAGTGTGTTAGTGACTGGAACATCATGTGTAGTGTGTTAGTGACTGGAACATCACTTGTAGTGTGTTAGTGACTGGAACATCACTTGTAGTGTGTTAGTGATTGGAACATCACTTGTAGTGTTTTTGTGATTGGAACATCATGTGTAGTGTGTTAGTGACTGGAACATCACTTGTAGTGTTTTTGTGATTGGAACATCATGTGTAGTGTGTTAGTGATTGGAACACCACATGTAGTGTGTTAGTGACTGGAACATCACTTGTAGTGTTTTTGTGATTGGAACATCATGTGTAGTGTGTTAGTGATTGGAACACCACGTGTAGTGTGTTAGTGACTGGAACATCACTTGTAGTGTGTTAGTGACTGGAACATCACTTGTACAGGCATGGTACATGTCCGCGAATTCGCGGAAATCCGCGAAAAGCAAAAAAAAAAAAAAAAAAAAAAAAAAAAAAACCAACCGAGCCGCGCCCGACGAGACCGGCCCTTTTAGTTCGTTTGAGGTCGTTCGCTTCAAGCCTTCGTCTCGCGAGAAGTAGCATTGAGCAGGACTACTTCCGCGCATGCGCTTTCGTGACATTCGCCACTGCTTTCCGCTCTGGGTCGACGTGATCGAATTTGAACAAGGTTGAAGAAAAAGAAGGAAAAAATAAAAATGCCAAAGCGTACAGACATAGTTCCGCGGAATTCTCCGACAGAAGATATTGATGCTGGTGTGGCAAACAAATGGCGATGGGATTGGCTGAACAGGCGCCACGAAAATGAAACGTTTTTGTCGTGCTTGGAAAAGTTGAGAATCCGCGGCAAAGCATACTGTGTGGTGTGTCAAGTTGAAATCTGTTACGGGTCTGGCGGTGCGAGAAGCCTCAGCGATCACATCAAAGGGAAACGAAACAAAGAGAGAGTGAAAACTGCTGCAAGTAATCCCGTTCTGCCAGGTTAGATTCTCTCTCTCTCTCTCTCAGAGTCTCTTCTCTCTCTCTCTCTCTCTCTCTCTCTCTCTCTCCTCTCTCTCTCTCTCTCTCTCTCTCTTTCTCCCCCCCCCCTTCCTCCCCCTCTCCCTTCCTCCCCCCTCTCTCTTCCTCTCTTCTAGAGCTCTCACTCTCTCTCATTCTCTCTTTCTTTCTCCCCCCCCTCCCCCCCCATTCCCCCCCCCCTCTCCCTTCCTCTCTCATTCTCTCTCTCTCTCTCTGTCTCTCTCTCTCTCTCTCTCTCTCTCTCTCTCTCTCTCTCTCTCTCTCTCTCTCTCTTTCTCTCATTCTGTTTCTGACTTTCTCTGCCTCACTTATCAGCAGAGTAAGTAAATATTTTACAGTTTGATTTAATGTATGCCACCTAAAGCAATGTAGATATGTACTCATTTTTGCTATGTGATTACTTGGGTTTAAAACCTTCTTTGGGTTGAAGGAATGACTGATAAAGTGATTCTAGGAGAGCTTATTTTATGGCAGAAATTGCTTAGTATGAAGAACTGAAATTAGTTCAAGGAGAGGCTTTTTTACAGGCTAGAATTGCTGAAAAACCTTCAGCTTCAGGGGGCGTTGCCCCCTGACCCCCACAAGGGGCTCTGCCCCTTGACCCCGCCAGGGGGCGTTGCCCCCTGGACCCACAAAAATTTTCAGGGAAAAATGATTTTCCTCCAGTACCATGCCTGCTTGTAGTGAGTTAGTGATTGGAACATCACTTGTAGTGTGTTAGTGTTTGAAACATCACTTGTAGTGTGTTAGTGATTGGAACATCACTTGTAGTGTGTTAGTGATTGGAACATCACTTGTAGTGTGTTAGTGTTTGAAACATCACGTGTAGTGTGTTAGTGTTTGGAACATCACTTGTAGTGTGTTAGTGACTGGAACATCATGTGTAGTGTGTTTGTGATTGGAACATCACTTGTAGTGTGTTAGTGACTGGAACATCACTTGTAGTGTGTTAGTGACTGGAACATCATGTGTAGTGTGTTAGTGATTGGAACATCACTTGTAGTGTGTTAGTGACTGGAACATCACTTGTAGTGTGTTAGTGACTGGAACATCATGTGTAGTGTGTTAGTGATTGGAACACCACGTGTAGTGTGTTGGTGACTGGAACATCACGTGTAATATGGAGTGAATGTTGTACTGTTTTCTGTAGTGAGACAGACAACAGCGTTGTACAAGAGTGAGCGTTGGATCCCATAGCGGAATGAAAGTCAGCAGTCCTAGGGTTGTGGTGTTCAGTCAGAAAGGAAGCAGTGTAGGAGTGGTCATGGTGCTGGCTGTCTGACCAGGTGTGTCTGGCCTACACTGTTTGGTTCAATGTGTGAATGTTGGGTGTGTGGATAGCTGTTTGAAAGTCAACCATTCCGTGTGTGATTAGTGGAACAGGGAGCTTTTGGGTTAGATACATTAGCGGTGATTGTCTGGATGGCTTTTTGAAAGTCAACCATTCAGTGTGTGTTTAGTGTAAAAGAGAGCTGTTTGATTTGATGTCTGAATGCTAGTTGTGTGAATAAATTCTCTGTGTGTTTAGATAAAGAGTGGTTTGGTTTGACATGGTGGCACTGGTTGTGTGGACAGTTGCATCCAGATGACGGAGTATACCTACCCTGTGTACAAAGCTTTCCTGCGATTCCTCTACACAGACTGTGTGGACCTGCCCCCTGAGGACGCAATAGGTGGGTGAATCAAGGTGTGGTGTAGATGTGGTGTACTGATTCCTGAGAAAGCAATAGGTGAGTGAATCAAGGTGTGGTGTACTGATTCCTGAGGAAGCAATAGGTGAGTAAATCAAGGTGTGGTGTAGATGTGGTGTACTGATTCCTGAGGAAGCAATAGGTGAGTGAATCAAGATGTGGTGTAGATGTGGTGTAGTGATTCCTGAGGAAGCAGTATGTGAGTGAATCAAGATGTGGTGTGGATGTGGTGTACTGATTCCTGAGGAGTAATAGGTGAGTGAATCAAGGTGTGGTGTAGATGTGGTGTACTGATTCCTGAGGAAGCAATAGGTGAGTGAATCAAGGTGTGGTGTAGATGTGGTGTACTGATTCCTGAGGAAGCAATAGGTGAGTGAATCAAAGTGTGGTGTGGATGTGGTGTACTGATTCCTGAGGAAGCAATAGGTGAGTGAATCAAGATGTGGTGTGGATGTTGTTTACTGATTCCTGAGGAAGCAATAGGTGAGTGAATCAAGATGTGGTGTGGATGTGGTGTACTGATTCCTGAGGAAGCAGTAGGTGAGTGAATCAAGGTGTGGTGTGGATGTGGTGTACTGATTCCTGAGGAAGCAATATGTGGGTGAATCGAGGTGTGGTGTAGATGTGGTGTACTGATTCCTGAGGAAGCAATAGGTGAGTGAATCAAGATGTGGTGTACATGTGGTGTACTGATTCCTGAGAAAGCAATAGGCGAGTGAATCAAGATGTGGTGTGGATGTGGTGTACTGATTCCTGAGGAAGCAATATGTGGGTGAATCAAGATGTGGTGTACTGATTCCTGAGGAAGCAATAGGTGAGTGAATCAAGGTGTGGTGTGGTGTGGATGTGGTGTACTGATCCTGAGGAAGCAATAGGTGAGTGAATCAAGATGTGGTGTAGATGTGGTGTATGATTCCTGAGGAAGCAATAGGTGAGTGAATCAAGATTGTAGATGTGGTGTACTGATTCCTGAGGAAGCAATAGGTGAGTGAATCAAGGTGTGGTGTAGATGTGGTGTACTGATTCCTGAGGAAGCAATAGGTGAGTGAATCAAGGTGTGGTGTAGATGTGGTGTACTGATTCCTGAGGAAGCAATAGGTGAGTGAATCAAGGTGTGGTGTAGAGTGGTTGTAGCGATTTCAATACACAGACTGCTCCCTGAGGAATACTAAGTGAGTGAATCAAGGTGTGGATGTGGTGAACTGATTCCTTTACTGTCATGCTGACTTTGTGTAAAGAAATGAACTGTACAGTAAGTGAGTGAATCAAGGTGTGGATGTGGTGAACTGATTCCTTTACTGTCATGCTGACTTTGTGTAAAGAAATGAACTGTACAGTACAAAGACTTTGTCATGCTGACTGTGATAAAAAGAATTGAGCTGTACAGTACAAAGAGATTGTCGTGCCGACATAAAAACATGAACTTTACAGTATAAAGACTTTGTCATGCTGCCATAAAGAAATGAACTGTACAATACAAAGAGACTCATGTTAACATAAAGAAATTAACTGTACAGTACAAAGAGACTGTCATGCTGCCATAAAGAAATGAACTGTACAGTACAAAGAGACTCATGTTAACATAAAGAAATGAACTGTACAGTATAAAGACTTTGTCATGCTGCCATAAAGAAATGAACTGTACAGTAGAAAGAGACTCATGTTAACATAAAGAAATGAACTGTACAGTACAAAGAGACTGTCATGCTGCCATAAAGAAATGAACTGTACAGTACAAAGAGACTCATGTTAACATAAAGAAATGAACTGTACAGTACAAAGAGACTGTCATGCTGACATAAAGAAATGAACTGTACAGTACAAAGAGACTCATGTTAACATAAAGAAATGATCTGTACAGTACAAAGAGACTGTCATGCTGCCATAAAGAAATGAACTGTACAGTACAAAGAGACTCATGTTAACATAAAGAAATGAACTGTACAGTACAAAAAGACTGTCATGCTGACATAAAGAAGTGAACTGTACAGTACAGAGAGACTGTCATGTTAACATAAAGAAATGAACTGTACAGTACAAAGAGGATGTCAGGTTGACATAAAGAAATGAACTGTACAGTACAGAGAGACTGTCATGTTAACATAAAGAAATGAACTGTACAGTACAAAGAGGATGTCAGGTTGACATAAAGAAGTGAAATGTACAGTACAAAGAGACTGTCATGCTGACATTTAGAAATGAACTGTACAGTACAAAGAGGATGTCAGGTTGACATAAAGAAGTGAAATGTACAGTACAAAGAGACTGTCATGCTGACATTTAGAAATGAACTGTACAGTACAAAGAGGATGTCAGGTTGACATAAAGAAGTGAAATGTACAGTACAGAGAGACTGTCATGCTGACATTTAGAAATGAACTGTACAGTACAAAGAGGATGGCAAGTTGACATACAGAAGTGAAATGTACAGTACAAAGAGACTGTCATGCTGACATAAAGAAATAAACTGTTCAATACAAAGTAACTGTCATGTTGACATAAACAAATGAACTGCTGTACAGTACAAAGAGGACTGTCATGCAGTGGTCTGTTTCCTATTCTGTATTGAAGAATGCAGTGGTCTGTTTCCTGTTTTGTATTGAATAATGCAGTGGTCTGTTTCCTATTCTGTATTGAAGAATGCAGTGGTCTGTTTCCTGTTCTGTATTGAGTAATGCAGTGGTCTGTTTCCTGTTCTGTGTTGAGTAATGCAGTGGTCTGTTTCCTATTCTGTATTGAAGAATGCAGTGGTCTGTTTCCTATTCTGTATTGAATAATGCAGTGGTCTGTTTCCTGTTCTGTATTGAGTAATGCAGTGGTCTGTTTCCTGTTCTGTATTGAGTAATGCAGTGGTCTGTTTCCTGTTCTGTGTTGAGTAATGCAGTGGTCTGTTTCCTATTCTGTATTGAAGAATGCAGTGGTCTGTTTCCTATTCTGTATTGAATAATGCAGTGGTCTGTTTCCTATTCTATTTTGAATAATGCACTAGTCTGTTTCCTGTTCTGTATTGAATAATGTACTGGTCTGGATCCTTTTCTGTATTGAAGAATGCAGTGTTCTGTTTCCTGTTCTGTATTGAATAATGCAGTGGTCTGTATCCTATTCTGTATTGAATAATGCAATGGTCTGTTTCTTATTCTGTATTGAAGAATGCAGTGGTCTGTTTCCTGTTTTGTATTGAAAAATGCAGTGGTCTGTTTCTTGTTCTGTATTGAGTAATACAGTGGTCTGTTTCTTATTCTGTATTGAAGAATGCAGTGGTCTGTTTCCTGTTCTGTATTGAAGAATGCAGTGGTCTGTTTCCTATTCTGTATTGAAGAATGCAGTGGTCTGTTTCCTGTTCTGTATTGAGTAATGCAGTGTCTGTTTCCTGTTCTGTATTGAATATTGCAGTGGTCTGTTTCCTATTCTGTATTGAAGAATGCACCGGTCTGTTTCTTATTATATAATGAAGAATGCAGTGGTCTGTTTCCTATTCTGTATTGAAGAATGCAGTGGTCTGTTTCCTGTTCTCTATTAAAGAATGCAGTGGTCTGTTTCCTATTCTGTGTTGAGTAATGCAGTGGTCTGTTTCCTGTTCTGTATTGAGTAATGCAGTGGTCTGTTTCCTATTCTGTATTGAATAATGCAGTGGTCTGTTTCCTATTTTGTATTGAAGAATGCAGTGGTCTGTTTCCTATTCTGTATTGAAGAATGCAGTGGTCTGTTTCCTGTTCTGTATAGAGTAATGCAGTGGTCTGTTTCCTGTTCTGGTGTTGAGTAATGCAGTGGTCTGTTTCCTATTCTGTATTGAAGAATGCTCTGGTCTGTTTCCTATTCTGTATTGAAGAATGCAGTGGTCTGTTTCCTATTCTGTATTGAATAATGCAGTGGTCTGTTTCCTGTTCTGTATTGAGTAATGCAGTGGTCTGTTTCCTGTTCTGTATTGAGTAATGCAGTGGTCTGTTTCCTGTTCTGTATTGAGTAATGCAGTGGTCTGTTTCCTGTTCTGTATTGAGTAATGCAGTGGTCTGTTTCCTGTTCTGTATTGAGTAATGCAGTGGTCTGTTTCCTGTTCTGTGTTGAGTAATGCAGTGGTCTGTATCCTATTCGGTATTGAATAATGTACTGGTCTGTATCCTATTCGGTATTGAAGAATGCAGTGGTCTGTTTCCTATTCTGTATTGAAGAATGCAGTGGTCTGTATCCTATTCTGTATTGAATAATGCAATGGTCTGTTTCTTATTCTGTATTGAAGAATGCAGTGGTCTGTATCCTATTCTGTATTGAATAATGCAATGGTCTGTTTCTTATTCTGTATTGAAGAATGCAGTGGTCTGTTTCCTGTTCTGTATTGAAAAATGCAGTGGTCTGTTTCTTGTTCTGTATTGAGTAATGCAGTGGTCTGTTTCTTATTCTGTATTGAAGAATACAGTGGTCTGTTTCCTGTTCTGTATTGAAGAATGCAGTGGTCTGTTTCCTATTCTGTATTGAAGAATGCAGTGGTCTGTTTCCTGTTCTGTATTGAGTAATGCAGTGGTCTGTTTCCTGTTCTGTATTGAATATTGCAGTGGTCTGTTTCCTATTCTGTATTGAAGAATGCGCCGGTCTGTTTCATATTTTGTAATGAAGAATGCTCTGGTCTGTTTCCTATTCTGTATTGAAGAATGCAGTGGTCTGTTTCCTATTCTGTATTGAAGAATGCAGTGGTCTGTTTCCTATTCTGTATTGAATAATGCAGTGGTCTGTTTCCTGTTCTGTATTGAGTAATGCAGTGGTCTGTTTCCTGTTCTGTATTGAGTAATGCAGTGGTCTGTTTCCTGTTCTGTATTGAGTAATGCAGTGGTCTGTTTCCTGTTCCGTATTGAGTAATGCAGTGGTCTGTTTCCTGTTCTGTGTTGAGTAATGCAGTGGTCTGTATCATATTCTGTATTGAAGAATGCTCTGGTCTGTTTCCTATTCTGTATTGAAGAATGCAGTGGTCTGTTTCCTGTTCTGTATTGAATAATGTACTGGTCTGGATCCTTTTCAGTATTGAAGAATGCAGTGTTCTGTTTCCTGTTCTGTATTGAATAATGCAGTGGTCTGTATCCTATTCTGTATCAAAGAATGCAGTGGTCTGTTTCGTATTCTGTATTGAAGAATGCAGTGGTCTGTTTCCTATTCTGTATTGAAGAATGTGCTGGTCTGTTTCCTGTTCTGTATTGAATAATCCACTGGTCTGTTTCCTATTCTGTATTGACTAATCCACTGGTCTGTTTCCTATTCTGTATTGAATAATGCAGTGGTCTGTTTCCCATTCTCTTTTGAATAATGCAGTGGTCTGTTTCCTGTTCTGTATTGAATAATGCAGTGGTCTGTTTCCTATTCTGTATTGAAGAATGCAGTGGTCTGTTTCCTATTCTGTATTGAATAATGCAGTGGTCTGTTTCCTGTTCTGTATTGAAGAATGCAGTAGTCTGTTTCCTATTCTTTATTGAATAATCCACTGGTTTGTTTCCTATTCTGTATTGAAGAATGCAGTGGTCTGTTTCCTATTCTGTATTGAATAATGCAGTGGTCTGTTTCCTGTTCTGTATTATTATTTTTATATTTGGTATTTATGTAGCGCCTATCCTCGGTCACAGACCAAGCTCTAAGCGCTTTACAATAAACACACTACCTCACTCACTCAACAGGCTGCCTACCCAGGTAGAGCCGGCCGAAGAGCAGCCTTCTGGCGCTCATTCAGTCATTTCCCGTACCATTCAAATATCAGTCACTCATTTTCATTTATCTCATTTATTCCTCCAGTTTCTCACATAGGATGCATGCAATGTTTATACGTGTACGTGTCCTCCATTTCCACCTGTACACGATGGCACACAATAACAGTAAGTGACAATTTTTGTGGCTTGGTAAGAAATACCAGGTGGCTATCTTCAATCTGCATCAATTTTGCCAGGGCAGACTCACTTATAGTCCCCATCCGATGGACTTGACGTTCAGTTCGATTTGTCATTCAAATTGGGAAAGAAAGGGCAAGAATAATCCACTGGTCTGTTTCCTGTTCTGTATTGAATAATGCAGTGGTCTGTTTCCTATTCTGTATTGAATAATGCAGTGGTCTGTTTCCTATTCTGTATTGAAGAATGCAGTGGTCTGTTTCCTATTCTGTATTGAAGAATGCAGTGGTCTGTTTCCTATTCTGTATTGAATAATGCAGTGGTCTGTTTCCTGTTCTGTATTGAATAAGTGTTTATTTTGTGAAACGTGCACTAGTCTGTTTCCAATCTTGTATTGAATAGCGTTCCTGTTGTGTGTGTTCATTTTTGTTGTGTTGTCTTGGGGAATGCTGCAGTCTGTTTATTCTCCTGTCCATATCTGGATTCTGTGGGTCTGGCCATGTGGGAGTGGATTACGCTGGGTCTTGTGTGTGTTGGTCAGGTCTGCTGGACCTAGCCAACGCCTACTGTGAGGAACGGCTGAAGCAGAAGTGTGAGGACGTCATCTGTCAGGGCATCTCTGTGGACAACGTTGCCATGCTGTATGCCGCTGCCATCAAGTTCCAGGCCAAGGTCTCTGCAGTCTGACGCTTGAGTGTGTGTGTGTGTGTGTGTGTGTGTGTGTGTGATGTGTGTGTGTGTGTGTGTGTGTGTGTGTGTGTGTGAGGTTGGGAGGTAGAGAGAGAGGAGGATGGGATGGAGAAGAGCCAGACTTGGAGAGAAAGTCAAAGATTGGGGAATTGTTGAAACACGTTTTTAATCTTTTCCCTGATACTGGATCACCCACAGAAAGTATAGTTAAGTTTGACAAACTGCACATTTACCCACATGCACATGAATGTACACACACACACACACACACACACACACACACACACACACACACACACACACATGCAGTCAAACATAATTCAGTCAAACATACAAGACACATGCAATATGTAGGTGTACATTTGCATGTATACACTCTTGTGCACATGCATACCCCACACACACACACACACACACACACACACACACACACACACACACACACACACACGCACACACACTTTCTCCTCTCTCTCTCTCTCTCTCTCTCTCTCTCTGTCTGTCTTTCTCTCTCTCTTTATCTCTCTGCCTCTCTCTTTCTCTCTCTGCCATGTCTGTGTTGCCTTTAGATTGTTTATTTTCTCTCGGTTGAAAGGTTGGGGTAGGGATAGGGCTGGAGGCAAAGATGGGAGAGTGAGAGATTTCTTCACTAGTATTCATATTTGTATTCTCTCTCTCTCTCTTTCTCTTTCTCTCTCTCTCTCTTTCTCTCTCTCTCTGGTTTTCTATCATCCATGTAACAAGACCAGCACTTGACAACCTGTAACTAAACAGCAGTAGGAGGGGGGAAGGCGAAGGGGAGGGTTATGGGGGATAAGAGTGGGGATTTGCCCACACTGAGATTTACAAATCTCTGTCCTTGTAAGTGAAGATCAAGAGACAAAAAGGTCTAGTGTGTAGTAAGGCAGCTGTAGTGTTGGATTGTGTAGTAAGGCAGCTGTAGTGTTGGATTGTGTAGTGAGGCAGCTGTAGTGTTGGATTGTGTAGTGAGGCACCTGTAGCGTTGGATTTTGTAGTAAGGCAGCTGTAGTGTTGGATTTTGTAGTAAGGCACCTGTAGTGTTGGATTGTGCAGTGAGGCAGCTGTAGTGTTAGATTTTGTAGTAAGGCAGCTGTAGTGTTGGATTGTGTAGTGAGGCAGCTGTAGTGTTGGCTTGTGTAGTGAGGCACCTGTAGTGTTGGATTTTGTAGTAAGGCAGCTGTAGTGTTGGATTGTGTAGTGAGGCAGCTGTAGTGTTGGATTGTGTAGTGAGGCAGCTGTAGTGTTGGATTGTGTAGGAGGCAGCTGTATGTTGGATTTTGTAGTGAGGCAGCTGTAGTGTTGGATTTTGGGAGTGAGGCACCTGTAGTGTTGGATTTGTAGTGAGGCAGGTTTTAGTGTTGGATTGTGTAGTGAGGCAGCTGTAGTTACTACGTTGGATTGTGTAGTGAGGCAGCTGTAGTGTTGGATTGTGTAGTAAGGCAGCTGTAGTGTTGGATTTTGTAGTGAGGCAGCTGTAGTGTTGGATTGTGTAGTGAGGCAGCTGTAGTGTTGGATTGTGTAGTGAGGCAGCTGTAGTTACTACGTTTGGATTGTGTAGTGAGGCAGCTGTAGTGTTGGATTTTGTAGTGAGGCAGCTGTAGTGGTTGGATTTTGTAGTGAGGCAGCTGTAGTATTGGATTGTGTAGTGAGGCGCTGTAGTGTTGGATGTTGTAGTGAGGCAGCTGTAGTGTTGGATTTTGTAGTGAGGCAACTGTAGTGTTGGATTGTGTAGTGAGGCAGCTGTATTGTTGGATTTTGTAGTGAGGCAGCTGTAGTGTTGGATTGTGTAGTGAGGTAGCTGTAGTGTTGGATTTTGTAGTGAGGCACCTGTAGTTACTGCCAAGAATTTTACAACTACCCTATACAGCCAGACGACAGTCTGTTTGAGGGGGACTCAACACCATCAAGGAATCCTCATCGCTACCATGATGAGAGAAGAAGTGGAAGAAGTCATCCACAGCCTTCCGGCAGGGAAATCACCTGGAGCAGACAATATTCCAGCAGAGCTGCTCAAACATGGAGGGAAGGAATTGGTCACTCTAGTAACATCGATTTGTCAGATCTGGGAGACAAAACAGTGGCCCAAAGAATGGACTCAATCACTCATCATCCCCCTGCCCAAAAAGGAAATCTATGCCAGTGCCAGAACTACAGAACAATAAGTCTCATTAGCCACACCAGTAAAATCATGCTCAGAGTCATCTTGAATCGACTGAAGAAAGAGGCGGAAGAACACCTGGTGGAAGAACAACTGGATTCAGGGCAGGCAGAAGCACGGTAGAACAATCTTCACCTGCCGGATACGATGAGAAACATCTGCAACATCAGAGAGAACTGTTCCACAACTTCATTGACTTTAGGAAAGCATTTGACAGGGTGTGGCACAAGGGTCTGTGGCAGGTGCTCAGAAAGTTTGGCATAGAGGAGGGTCTCGTCCAAACCATCCAGGCGCTGTATAACACCGCCAGCAGCGCAGTCCTCCTCAACAACCAGATAGGGGACTACTTCAAGACCACAGTTGGAGTCCGTCAAGGCTGCCTGCTATCTCCCGTACTGTTCAATCTCTTCCTGGGAAAACATCATGCGGAAACCCTCCATGACTTCCACTCCACTGTCTCCATCGGAGGAAGAACCATCAATAATCTGAGGTTCGCAGATGACATCGACCTGATGGGAGGCAGCAACGAAGAACTACAAGACCTGACAAAGAGACTGGAAGAAAGGGCAGGTGCATATGGAATGGAAGTGAGCACAGAAAAAAGCAAAGTCCTGGTCAACAGCACAACCAACACCCATGCTGAAATCTACATGAACGGACAACAGCTTGAAGAAGTGGACGCTTTCAAATACCTTGGCGCCACTCTCACCAAAGACGGTCGCTCTACAACAGAAATCAAGACCAGACTAGCGATCGCAACAGCAGCAATGGCAAAGCTAAACAAGATCTGGAAGAGCAGGGAGATCAGCTTTCCTACGAAGATGAAGCTGTGCAAGTCCCTGGTGCTGTCCATCCTGCTGTATGGCTGCGAAAGCTGGACCATGACAGCAGAGACCACCAAGAGAATCCAGACGTTTGAAACTAAATGCTTCAGGCGCTTGCTCGGATCTCTTGGCAAGACCGGAAGACAAACGACCTTGTGAGGAGCCAAATAACATCACTTGCAGGCCTCCAAGAACCCCTCTTGGTAACAGTCAAGAAGAGGAAGCTGTCGTGGTTCGGGCATGTCATACGCCACAATTCACTGCCCAAAACAGTCCTCCAGGGCACGCAGGAAGGCGGCAGACGAAGGGGACGACAAGCCAAATGCTGGATGGACAACATCAAAGAATGGACCAGGATGGATGGCCCCACGCTGATGCGACAGGCAGAGGACAGGGCCGGATGGCGGTGCCTGGCTTCGAGAGTGTCTCTCATCTCTCCTCTACGCCCATCATGGGCAAGAGAATGATGATGATCATGATGACCTGTAGTTACTACGTTGGATTGTGTAGTGAGGCAGCTGTAGTGTTGGATTGTTAGTGAGGCAGCTGTAGAGTTGGATTTTGTAGTGAGGCAGCTGTAGTGTTGAATTGTGTAGTGAGGCAGCTGTAGTGTTGGATTTTGCAGTGAGGCAGCTGTAGTGTTGGATTGTTAGTGAGGCAGCTGTAGTGTTGGATTTTGTAGTGAGGCAGCTGTAGTGTTGAATTGTGTAGTGAGGCAGCTGTAGTGTTGGATCATGTAGTGAGGCAGCTGTAGTATTTGATTGTGTAGTGAGGCAGCTGTAGTGTTGGATTGTGTAGTGAGGCAGCGGTAGTGTTGGATTGTTAGTGAGGCAGCTGTAGTATTGGATTGTGTAGTGAGGCAGCTGTAGTGTTGGAGTTTGTAGTGAGGCAGCTATAGTGTTGGATTTTGTAATGAGGCAGCTGTAGTGTTGGATTGTGTAGTGAGGCAGCTGTAGTGTGGATTGTGTAGTGAGGCAGCTGTAGTGTTGGATTGTGTAGTGAGGCAGCTGTAGTGTTGGATTGTTAGTGAGGCAGCTGTGGTGTTGGATTGTTAGTGAGGCAGCTGTGGTGTTGGATTGTTAGTGAGGCAGCTGTGGTGTTGGATTGTTAGTGAGGCAGCTGTAGTGTTGGATTGTTAGTGAGGCAGCTGTAGTGTTGGATTGTTAGTGAGGCAGGTGTAGTGTTGGATTTTGTAGTGAGGCAGCTGTAGTGTTGGATTGTGTAGTGAGGCAGCTGTAGTGTTGGATTGTGTAGTGAGGCAGCTGTAGTGTTGGATTGTGTAGTGAGGCAGCTGTAGTGTTGGATTGTGTAGTGAGGCAGCTGTAGTGTTGGATTGCTAGTGAGGCAGTTGTGTTGTTGGATTGTGTAGTGAGGCAGCTGTGGTGTTGGATTGTTAGTGAGGCAGCTGTAGTGTTGGATTGTGTAGTGAGGCAGCTGTAGTGTTGGCTTGTTAGTGAGGCAGCTGTGTTGTTGGATTGTTTGCAGAGTCTGGAAGAGTTCTGTTTCCGGTTTGCGCTGAACCATCTGACGGCTGTGACACAGACAGAGGCCTTTTCCAGTCTGGATGGCTGTGTCATGAAAGATTTCATCCGCAAAGCGGCCACAGCCGGCGCCTTCCGCTATTGATGGACTTGCGCTGTTAGAAAAACAGAGCTTTTTGTCCCCTTTCTTCTGTCATTTGGAATGACGCTATAGGAACATGTGCTTGCAGGTTCTGTGTCTGCTTTCACTCCCCCACCTCCCCAGCTATCTCCTCTCTCTCACTTTCTGTCTGCTTCTTTCTGTGTGTGTGTGTCTCTCCCCTGTCTTTCCCTCTTTCCATTCTGTGTCTCTGCTTCTCTCTTCCTTACTTCTGAGTGTGTTTCAGATCACTAGTGGCCTATTGCCCTTGTTGACTGTTTTGTTGGTCAGTAGGACACACCTGAGATTGGTTGCTACATCTTGAATGGAAGAAGTAACAAACAAATGAAAGGGTTATTCTTGCTGTTCTCTTTTTTTTAAAATTCCAGTCTTTATTTAGATTTCATTTCCATGAGAAATGACCTGTTCACTCTTCACCTTTTTCTGATTTACTCTTTTTCCAGTATTCTTTTTACTCTGCTCTGTTGTTGTTTCTAGCAACATTATCACTCTGTCTCTCTGTTGTTGTCAGTGGCGTGTCAGCATTTCTGTCTTCTTCGCTTTACGTTTCTATGGCTGGCTTGTTATGGTCTCTGTTGTCTCTGTTATAGCTATAAGTGGCTTATTTGTCATTTTTTCTGTCTTCTTCATTGTTGCTATCAGTGGTTTGGTTGCTATTAGTTCTTGTCTTCTCTGTTCTCCTATCAGTGGTTTGCCATTAATTTTGTCTTCTCTCTTCTACCAAGGGTTTGTCATGATTTCTGTCTTCTGTATTCTATTAAAGCTTTTTCATGATTTCTGTTTTTTCTCAATTCTATCAAAGGTTTGTCATGATTTCTGTCTTCTCTATTCTACCAAAGGTTTGTCATGATTTCTGTATTCTACAAAGGGTTGTCATGATTTCTGTCTTTTCTCTATTCTATCAAAGGTGTGTCATGATTTCTGCCTTCTCTATTCTACAAAAGGTTTGTCATAATTTCTGCCTTCTCTATTCTATCAAAGGTTTATCACGATTTCCGCCTTCTCTATTCCATCACAGGTTTGTCATGATTTCTCTCTTCTCTATTCTATCAAAGGTTTGTCATGATTTCTGTCTTTTGTCTATTCTATCAAAGGTTTGTCATGATTTCTGTCTTTTGTCTATTCTATCAAAGGTTTGTCATGATTTCTGTCTTCTCTATTCTACCAAAGGTGTGTCATGATTTCTGTCTTCTCAGTTCCACCTGTCAATAGCTTGTCCTTTCTGTCCTGTCTTTGGTTGGTTTGTTTCTTCAGCATCATCTCTGTTTAGCTGTTGTCAGTCAGATTTTCTCAGTTCCACCTGTCAATAGCTTGTTCTTTCTGTCCTGTCTTTGGTTGGTTTGTTTCTTCAGCATCATCTCTGTTTAGCTGTTGTCAGTCAGATTTCTTATTGTGTCCCTCCTCTAAGCCAGAGAGGAGGGAAAATGTCAGCCTGTTACCTCTGTAGTAATGGCCACCTATCAGTATCTACTGTGTGATGACATCTGGAAGAGAAAGGTAACATCCATATGACCTGTAGAAGAATGAAAGGAATGCAAGAAACAGGTCAAGAGCTGTCTCAGAAGCTGAGAGGTAAGGGCTGAATTAGCTGTGAGACCTTAAAGTACACCACAGTGCCCTCAGCAATGCAGAATTAGTGGAAGAGAGGAGTGAAAAGAAGAGAACCCAGGATGGCTTCTTCAAAGACCCCATCCAGTTCGTCAGGCAATTATTCAAGCAGCCAAAATCAGGGACACTCACAGTGGACAAAGAAACTCTTGAGCAGCATCTCAGGAAAACATATTTCGACCCACAGAGCAAAGCACCGCTTGAGTCCAGGAGGCAGAAAATGGAAAGTCCAGGAGGAGTGGACATGGCAGAGGAGATCAGTAAGGCCCTAGCTGAAGACTGGCAGAAAATGGAAAGTCCAGGAGGTGTGGACATGGCAAAGGAGATCAGTGTGGCCCTAGCTGAAGACTGGCAGAAAGGGGAAAGTCCAGGAGGCAGAAAAAAGTTCGGTGACAAACTGCCAACACTGGATGAGGTAGACAAAGTGGTGAAAAAAGCCAGAGCCAAATCTTTGCTTGGACCTGATGGAATTCCTTGCTGCTGAGTAAGAAATATCCTTATTTCCTTGAGTGACTCCTCAAACTGTTAAGATCAGCATGTAGAGACTCGAAAAATTGGCACCTTGTGGTTTATAGCTGATGAAGTGTATATCCCCACAGAGCAAAACTCAAATAATGTCAACCGCTTCAGACCAATATCACTAATGAACATTGAGGAGAAATCTTCTGTCTTCTTCTCTGCCATAGCAGCCAGGCTGACTGAATACCTCACAGAGAATTAGTAGTTTCAGTTTGATTTGTCTCTTCAGAAAGGAGGCATTCCAGGAGTATCTGGCCGTGTAGAACATATCACTATGAATGGAGACACAATCAGCATACATACAAGGAAATGGTTCGGTGTTCCACCTTGTGCTCAACTGCTGATTGCAAAATCAGTGTGGCTCAAGTTAAAGACTGGCAGAAAGGGAAAGTCCAGGAGGCAGAAAATGGAAAGTCCAGGAGGCATGGACATGGCAAAGGAGATTAGTATGGCCCTAGCTGAAGACTGGCAGAAAGGGGAAAGTCCAGGAGGCGGAAAATGGAAAGTCCAGGAGGCATGGACATGGCAAAGGAGATTAGTATGGCCCTAGCTGAAGACTGGCAGAAAGGGGAAAGTCCAGGAGGCGGAAAATGGAAAGTCCAGGAGGCATGGACGTGGTAAAGGAGATTAGTAGGGCCCTAGCTGAAGACTGGCAGAAAGGGGAAAGTCCAGGAGGCAGAAAATGGAAAGTTCAGGAGGCATGGACGCGGCAAAGGAGATCAGTATGGCCCTAGCTGAAGACTGGCAGAAAATGGAAAGTCCAGGAGGCAGAAAATGGAAAGTCCAGGAGGCATAAAGGAAAGCCTCAGGATCAAGGAAATGGTAGGATTCATGTGAATGAACGGACAGGGACTGGTCATCAGAAATGAAGAGGTGGTCAGAGACAGAAGGGGAAACAAAGAGCGACATGGTACTGGAGGAGCTGAAGAAAGAAGAGGATGCCAAGAGAAACTAGAAGGCAGTCCTGCAAGGTCAACAAGGACAGTGGCCTGTGTGGGAACACATGCTCCAAGGAATTTTCAGCTGCAGTGAAAAATGGCACATGGCACTCCTTGGATCAGTTTCATTTTCAGGTCAGTTATTATGATCTGCCTTCAAATTTACACCTGGTGAAACTGGGGAAATCAGATCACACTACAACACTGCCATATAGAGCAAACAAAAGTGGAACATGCAAAGCAGCACCAGCCCAGGGAAGGTACACATGGAGACACAACCAAACGCTTAAATAGATCACACATGTGGTTTGGGTTGTCAGTGGAAACGCTATGCCACCATGTGCTCCAGCAATGATGTTCTACACAGCAGGACGCCATAAATCATTACTGCTATCTTTCAGAGGTGTGTGTGCGTATGTGTGTGTGTGTATATATATGTGTGTGGGCATGGTGGGTGCGTGCATGCGTGCGTGTCCCACAGCAAGATGCAACATTGCAAAAATAGGAGGAGTCCATGTATGTTGCCATGATAGCTTGGTATGCTGTACAACCCTTGGTTCTTAATACCTAGATTGACTGGCTCCACTGCAGCGCATCTAATTGTTGCTATTGTGGTGATGTCTTCTCTTTACCTCTTCTTCTTTTTGTCTTTGTTTGCTATTGATAACGAAACTGTAGAATAGCTCTCACTGTGGTGACTGGTTGAGTTCTGTTCCTCCTCTCTTCCCCTTCTCTCCATCAGTGTCCCTGCCACTGTCTTCACTGTTGTGCGGATGTAGGGGAGAGAGTCTTCTCCTGTCATGGTGCTGTGGTTGTGGTGTGCTGTGGTCGGCTACAGGATGGTGTGGGAAAAGTGTTTGTTCCACATGATCTGAGCTGGTTGTGGTGTCCTGTGGTCGGCTACAGGATGGTGTGGGAAAAGTGTTTGTTCCACATGATCTGAGCTTTGTATGAGGACTGCTGGGCTTTCTTCATGTTGCCATGACGCATTAGACTCCACATGATCTGAGCTTTGTATGACTGCTGGGCTTTCTTCATGTTGCCATGACGCATTAGACTCCACATGATCTGAGCTTTGGAATGTTGATTGCTGTGAGCCATGTTTAATATTGGCAGTAATTGTTGACATGGAGAGAACACGCAGACATGGATCAGCTGATGATGTCAGTGTTCATACAGACATGAGACATGTGGAAAATGACTTTTTTTTTGTGTTGTATGTTTTTATTAATGTTGTTTCCAATGTGTAGTTATTATGTGACACTGGTGGAGACAGGAGATTAATAATGATAAAAAGAAGGGAAAGAATAACAAATTCTTCAGTTTCTCCTCACTTATTGTTGTTATTAATTAGGTTTATTTTTGTCTGTTTTTGTGTTGTGTCTTTTTGGGAGGTATCATCTTCAATGCCTGTCAGAGGCATTGTTTCCATGGGGTCACTGCAGCGTTCCCTGACATAGCCATCACCACTGTGCACAGGGAGCCATCACAATCAGGTCTGCATGACACAGCCGCCCAAGGTTGACACTGCACAGCTATTGAGTCACACTGGTGATGATCAGTGGTGTTTGATCCCATACAGGGCCCCATGTACACCACACAGCTGTTGAGTCACACTGGTGGTGATCAGTGGTGTTTGATCCCATACAGGGCCCCATGTACACCACACAGCTGTTGAGTCACACTGGTGGTGATCAGTGGTGTGTGATCCCATACAGGGCCTCATGTACACCACACAGCTGTTGAGTCACACTGGTGGCGATCAGTGGTGTGTGATCCCAAACAGGGCCCCATGTATACCACACAGCTGTTGAGTCACACTGGTGGTGCTCAGTGGTGTCTGATCCCCAAACAGGGCCCCATGAACACCTGACCGCTTCTGCTAAGCCCCAACTGACAACATATCATTATCAGCATATATCGTAAATCTATTCCAACTGGAAAAAAGATGTTAGAGTAAACATTGACATCATAGTAGTTACTGTATGACTAAAAGTGTGTGTGTAAGCAATGAAGATGTTTCTGGAGTATGTGTGTGTGTGACATTTGTTTTCCTTTGAATCGGTTTTTAAAGCCAGTTGGATTAGGCAAGATCATATCAATGCTTCATCATCCATTCCAGCCATGGAAGGGGGAAACTGGTGTAAGAAGTGTAATCAATGCCGTCAGTGTAAAATCTGGTCACTAACTGACGTGTGCAGTGTGGTGTGAGAAGTAATGTAGCAGTATGATTAGTGTGAGATGTGTGCTGTTAGAGATAATGTAGCAGTATGATCAGTGTGAGATGTGTAGTGTGAGAGGTAATGTAGCAGTATGATCAGTGTGAGATGTGTGGTGTGAGAAGTAATGTAGCAGTATGATCAGTGTGAGATGTGTGGTGTGAGAGGTAATGTAGCAGTATGATAAGTGTGAGATGTGTGGTGTGAGAGGTAATGTAGCAGTATGATCAGTGTGAGATGTGTGGTGTGAGAAGTAATGTAGCAGTATGATCAGTGTGAGATGTGTGGTGTGAGAGATAATATTGCAGTATGATCAGTGTGGTGTGAGAAGTAATGTAGCAGTATGATCAGTGTGGTGTGAGAAGTAATGTAGCAGTATGATCAGTGTGTGGTGTGAGATGTAATGTAGCAGTGTGAGAAGTGTGTGGTGTGAGAGGTAATGTAGCAGTATGATCAGTGTGTGGTGTGAGAAGTAATGTAGCAGTATGATCAGTGTGAGGTGAGAGGTAATGTAGCAGTATGATCAGTGTGTGGTTTGAGAGGTAATGTAGCAGTATGATCAGTGTGTGGTGTGAGAGGTATTGTAGCAGTATGATCAGTGTGTGGTGTGAGAAGTAATGTAGCAGTATGATCAGTGTGTGGTGTGAGAAGTAATGTAGCAGTATGATCAGTGTGAGATGTGTGGTGTGAGAAGTAATGTAGCAGTATGATCAGTGTGAGATGTGTGGTGTGAGAAGTAATGTAGCAGTATGATCAGTGTGTGGTGTGAGGTAATATAGCAGTATGATCAGTGTGTGGTGTGAGAGGTAATGTAGCAGTATGATCAGTGTGTGGTGTGAGAGGTAATGTAGCAGTATGATCAGTGTGAGATGTGTGGTGTGAGAGGTAATGTAGCAGTATGATCAGTGTGAGATGTGTGGTGTGAGAAGTAATGTAGCAGTATGATCAGTGTGAGATGTGTGGTGTGAGAAGTAATGTAGCAGTATGTTCAGTGTGAGATGTGTGGTGTGAGAGGTAATGTAGCAGTATGTTCAGTGTGAGATGTGTGGTGTGAGAAGTAATGTAGCAGTATGATCAGTGTGAGATGTGTGGTGTGAGAGGTAATGTAGCAGTATGATCAGTGTGGGATGTGTGGTGTGAGAGGTAATGTAGCAGTATGATCAGTGTTTGGTGCGAGAGGTAATGTAACAGTGTGAGAAGTTGTGGTGTGAGAGTTAATGTAGCAGTATGATCAGTGTGTGGTGTGAGAGGTATTGTAGCAGTATGATCAGTGTGAGGGGTAATGTAGCAGTATGATCAGTGTGTGGTGTGAGAGGTAATGTAGCAGTATGAAGTGTGTGGTGTGAGAGGTAATGTAGCAGTGTGATCAGTGTGTGGTGTGAGAGTTAATATAGCAGTATGATCAGTGTGTGGTGTGAGAGGTATTGTAGCAGTATGATCAGTGTGAGGGGTAATGTAGCAGTATGATCAGTGTGTGGTGTGAGAGGTAATGTAGCAGTATGATCAGTGTGTGGTGTGAGAGGTAATGTAGCAGTATGATCAGTGTGTCGTGTGAGAGGTAATGTAGCAGTGTGTGGTGTGACAGGTAATGTAGCAGTATGATCAGTGTGAGATGTGTGGTGTGAGAGGTAATGTAGGAGTATGATCAGTGTGAGATGTGTGGTGTGAGAGGTAATGTAGCATATGATCAGTGTGAGATGTGTGTGTGAGAGGTAATGTAGCAGTATGATCAGTGTGAGATGTGTGGTGTGAGAGGTAATGTAGCAGTATGTTCAGTGTGAGATGTGTGGTGTGAGAAGTAATGTAGCAGTATGATCAGTGTGAGATGTGTTGTGTGAGAGGTAATGTAGCAGTATGATCGGTGAGATGTGTGGTGTGAGAGGTAATGTAGCAGTATGATCAGTGTGAGATGTGTGGTGTGAGAGGTAATCTAGCAGTATGATCAGTGTAATGTGAGAGGTAATGTAGCAGTATGATCAGTGTGTGGTGTGAGATGTAATGTAGCAGTATGATCAGTGTGAGATGTGTGGTGTGAGAGTTAGTGTAGCAGTATGATGGGTGTGAGATGTATGATGTGAGAGGTAATGTAGCAGTATGATCAGTGTGAGATGTGTGGTGTGAGAGTTAGTGTAGCAGTATGATGGGTTTGAGATGTATGGTGTGAGAGGTAATGTAGCAGTATGATCAGTGTATGGTGTGAGAGGTAATGTAGCAGTATGATGATTGTGATGTGAGAGGTAATGTAGCAGTATGATCAGTGTGATGTGAGAGGTAATGTAGCAGTATGATCAGTGTGAGATGTGTGATGTGAGAGGTAATGTGGCAGTATGATCAGTGTGATGTGAGAGGTAATGTAGCAGTATGATCAGTGTGTGGTGTGAGAGGTAATGTAGCAGTATGATCAGTGTGAGATGTGTGATGTGAGAGGTAATGTAGCAGTATGATCAGTGTGAGATGTGTGGTGTGAGAGGTAATGTAGCAGTATGATCAGTGTGATGTGAGAGGTAATCTAGCAGTATGATCAGTGTGAGGTGAGAGGTAATGTAGCAGTATGATCAGAGATGTGTGATGTGAGAGGTAATGTAGCAGTATGATCAGTGTGATGTGAGAGGTAATGTAGCAGTATGATCAGTGTGTGGTGTGAGAGGTAATGTAGCAGTATGATCAGTGTATGGTGTGAGAGGTAATGTAGCAGTATGATCAGTGTGTGGTGTGAGATGTAATGTAGCAGTATGATCAGTGTGAGATGTGTGGTGTGAGAGTTAGTGTAGCAGTATGATGGGTGTGAGATGTGTGGTGTGAGAGGTAATGTAGCAGTATGATCAATGTGAGATGTGTGGTGTAAAAGAAAATGTAGCAGTATGATCAGTGTGAGATGTATGATGTGTGCGCGAGCGTGTGAGTGTGCATGTGTTTTTTTTTTGTCTTTTCTACAATCAAAATCATGTTCAGTTTTTTACCCCTTTTGTTCTCTTTTTTTTCTGTAAAAGTTTTCATACACAAGGGGAAAAAGTAGGAAAGAGATTCTGAATGGCAGATAGAACAATGTTGGTGCTACCCCTCCACTTCCCAGTTTGTAACCAGCAGTGCCAGAGCTACATTGTGTGTAGGAAGATAGCGTCTCCACAGACTGTTAGAAGAAAACTGTGCAGTTTTCAGAAACCCGGAAAGACAGTGTGCGTGCCAAGGGTGTCAGGGCATTGTTAGCACTATGTAATGTGAATCTGTCCAAACCATTATCTCACAGACCAGTGAATCTATCCAAACCATCATCTCACAGACCAGTGAATCTCTCCATAACAATACCTCACAGACCATACCTTTATCGTAATTTCAAAGTGAGGCCACTGCAGGCGGAAATTGAAACAAATTTGAAAGAAAAATTATGATTATTCCTCCGGACAATTCAGCATCCATTTTGCACTCAGTTTGAGAAGAGAAACGTTGCCCGTTCTTTGTTTTTATTGCCCAGAACGTTGTGTATCTTGCCCAAAGAAGATCAAAGAGGTCGAAAGGCGTCGTGTTTTGTCTTGTAATTTGTTTGTCCTTTTTGTTCTTGGAATAATTACACTTTTTCTTTCACATTCATACCTTTATCTCACAGACCAGTGAATCAGTCCACACCTTATCTCACAGACCAGTGAATCAGTCCACACCTTATCTCACAGACCAGTGAATCAGTCCATACCTTATCTCACAGACCAGTGAATCAGTCCACACCTTATCTCACAGACCAGTGAATCAGCCCCAAACATTCTCACAGACAGTGAATCAGTCCACACCTTATCTCACAGACCAGTGAATCAGTCCATACCTTACCTCACAGACCAGTGAATCAGTCCACACCCTATCTCACAGACCAGTGAATCAGTCCATACCTTATCTCACAGACCAGTGAATCAGTCCACACCTTATCTCACAGACCAGTGAATCAGTCCACACCTTATCTCACAGACCAGTGAATCGGCCCCAAACATTCTCACAGACAGTGAATCAGTCCACACCTTATCTCACAGACCAGTGAATCAGTCCATACCTTATCTCAAAAGACCAGTGAATCGGTCCACACCTTATCTCACAGACCAGTGAATCAGTCCACACCTTATCTCACAGACCAGTGAATCAGTCCACACCTTATCTCACAGATCAGTGAATCGGACCCAAACATTCTCACAGACAGTGGATCAGTCCATACCTTGAACTGATGTATCTGACAGACCAGAGGTGAGAACCAATCTGTCCCACATTCCACATGTGATGCTGGTGTCATCTGCCTCTTCTCTTCTTCATCCAATGCAGCTGTCCAGGGGGTGATGTGTGGGTGCATGGTCACTGGGGTGGACACATGTGTCTGCCGAGGGCAGTGACTTTGGTATGGAATGTCTGTCAGGTCTGTCAGTGGAGTATGCAGTGAATGAAGTATTGCTGTGTGCTATAGACCTGTCCATCTGTGAATTATGCAGTGAATGAAGTATTGCTGTGTGCTATAGACCTGTCTGTCAATGGATTATGCAGTGAATGAATATTGCTGTGTGCTATAGAACTGTCTGTCTGTGAATTATGCAGTGAATGAAGTATTGCTGTGTGCAATAGACCTGTCCATCTGTGAATTATGCAGTGAATGAAGTATTGCTGTGTGCTATAGACCTTCTGTCAATGGATTATGCAGTGAATGAAGTATTGCTGTGTGCTATAGACCTGTCTGTCTGTGAATTATGCAGTGAATGAAGTATTGCTGTGTGCTATAGACCTGTCTTTCTGTGAATTATGCAGTGAATGAAGTATTGCTGTGTGCTATAAACCTGTCTGTGGATTATACAGTGAATGAAGTACTGCTGTGTGCTATAGACCTGTCTGTCTGTGAATTATGCAGTGAATGAAGTATTGCTGTGTGCTACAGACCTGTCTGTCAATGGATTATGCAGTGAATGAAGTATTGCTGTGTGCTATAGACCTGTCTGTCTGTGAATTATGCAGTGAATGAAGTATTGCTGTGTGCTATAGACCTGTCTGTCTGTGAATTATGCAGTGAATGAAGTATTGCTGTGTGCTATAGACCTGTCTGTGGATTATGCAGTGAATGAAGTATTGCTGTGTGATATAGACCTGTCTGTCAATGGATTATGCAGTGAATGAAGTATTGCGTGTGCTATAGACCTGTCTGTCAATGGATTATGCAGTGAATGATGTATGCTGTGTGCTATAGACCTGTCTGTCTGTGAATTATGCAGTGAATGAAGTATGCTGTGTGCTATAGACCTGTCTTTCTGTGAATTATGCAGTGAATGAAGTATTGCTGTGTCTATAGACCTGTCTGTGGATTATGCAGTGAATGAAGTATTGCTGTGTGATATAGACCTGTCTGTCAATGGATTATGCAGTGAATCAAGTATTGCTGTGTGCTATAAACCTGTCTGTCTGTGGATTATGCAGTGAATGAAGTATTGCTGTGTGCTATTGACCTGTCTGGATTATGCAGTGAATGAAGTATTGCTGTGTGCTGTAGACCTGTCTGTCTGTGGATTATGCAGTGAATGAAGTATCGCTGTGTGCTTAAACCTGTCTGGATTATGCGTGAATGAAGTATTGCTGTGGCTGTAGACCTGTCTGTGGATTATGCAGTGAATGAAGTATTGTTCTGTGTGCTATATTACCTGTCTGTGGATTATGCAGTGAATGAAGTATTGCTGTGTGCTATAGACCTGTCTGTTGTGGATTATGCAGTGAATGAAGTATTGCTGTGTGCTATAGACCTGTCTGTTTTGGATTATGCAGTGAATGACGTATTGCTGTGTGCTATAGACCTGTCTGTTGATTATGCAGTGAATGAAGTATTGCTGTGTGCTATATACCTGTCTGTGGATT
>CM031613.1:83246973-83271973 GCA_018398815.1 Conus ventricosus | reverse complement strand
AAAAATATTACAGAATAGCACATGCTTTCCATCTTAATATATTGTTGTCCTCAGTTAATGTAAAAACTGTGAAAAACCTTTGCATTTACTTGTACAAAGCCTTGAAAGCAAGAGAAATTGCAATTTTCTAAATTGATTTATAATTAAGAGTATAGATAATGAATTGTGCAATGTGAAAGTTTTGTTGCTTTTCTGTGTAAACACACCCCTTCCAAGGATGCTTGCCCCAACTGGAATAAAATGTCGTGTCGTGTCGTGTCGTGTCGTGTCGCGTTCTCTCTCTCTCTCTCTCTCTCTCTCTCTCTCTCTCTCTCTCTCTCTCTCTCTCTCTCTCTCTCTCTCTCTCTCTCTCTCTCTCTCTCTCTCTTACACGGCAATGTGGTTATACTGATTTGTCAATATGAAAGATATGTATTGAAATGATGTATGCATGACAAAGACAGATTGGAAGACTAGGCATTTCCTAAGATCCCCTCTCTCTTTCTCTCTCTCTCTCTCTCTCTCTCTTCTCTCTCTCTCTCTCTCTCTCTCTCTCTCTCTCTCTCTCTCTCTCTCTGTGTGTGCAACGACTTCTTTTCTTTTTCTTCAGCTTTCATACAAGAAAACAAAATAATGAATAATTCAAACCGCTTTAATCTGGACATTACAGAGGCGTTGAAAGATATTTTGCATGGGAGGGAAGGGGAGGGCGGGGCAGGGGGAGGGGGGAGGAGGGGGAGGGGAAGCCTGAAGTGACATCACTGCAGTCATGCAAATGTTTGGGTTTTTTTTTCCATTTCCTGTCACTGCATCTGACCCGGTCGTTTTCTAGGCCTGTCACAGGCCCGTTGTGGCCTTTGCTTTGTATCAAACATTGACAGCTTGTCATAGGCCCGTTGTGGCCTTTGCTTTGTATCAAACATTGACAGCTTGTCATAGGCCCGTTGTGGCCTTTGTTTTGTATCAAACATTGACAGCTTGTCACAGGCCCGTTGTGGCCTTTGCTTTGTATCAAACATTGACAGCCTGTCACAGGCCCGTTGTGGCCTTTGCTTTGTATCAAACATTGACAGCTTGTCATAGGCCCGTTGTGGCCTTTGCTTTGTATCAAACATTGACAGCCTGTCATAGGCCCATTGTGGCCTTTGTTTTGTATCAAACATTGACAGCCTGTCATAAGCCTGTTGTGGCCTTTGCTTTGTATCAAACATTGACAAAGGAGACAGGAAGGAAAACCCGCACCAGCAAGCAAGAGGAGGCCTCCCACATTCCCTGTCGAAGCTGTCACCACACATTCCGTGCACGTATCGGCTTGATCAGCTACCTGCATATCCACAAATCATTTCACCCTCTAAACCCCAAGATGACTGAAGTAGTTCTCATCGATTCGACGGACAAACAACCCTAAAAACAATATTGACACCACCCATGTCATACAAAACAAAACAAAACAAAGCAAAACAAACAAAACACAACAACAACATGAGGCATGCGGACTGACAAATGTTTTCACTTTGATGCTGTCAGCCAGCTTGTCCTCCGTGACCACTGCCCACCCACAGGCGGCAAACAAATCACCCTGTGTCATGGTTCACTGCCCACCCACAGGCGGCAAACAAATCACCCTGTGTCATGGTTCACTGCACGCCCTACAGGTGACAAACCAATCACCCTGTGTCATGGTTCACTGCACGCCCTACAGGTGACAAACCAATCACCCTGTGTCATGGTTCACTGCACGCCCTACAGGTGACAAACCAATCACCCTGTGTCATGGTTCACTGCACGCCCTACAGGTGACAAACCAATCACCCAGTGTCATGGTTCACTGCACGCCCTACAGGTGACAACCAATCACCCTGTGTCATGGTTCACTGCCCACCCTACAGGTGACAGACCAATCACCCTGTGTCATGGTTCACTGCCCACCCTACAGGTGACAAACCAATCACCCTGTGTCATGGTTCACTGCACGCCCTACAGGTGACAAACCAATCACCCTGTGTCATGGTTCACTGCACGCCCTACAGGTGACAGACCAATCACCCTGTGTCATGGTTCACTGCACGCCCTACAGGTGACAAACTAGTCACCGTGTGTCATGGTTCACTAGACGCCCTACAGGTGACGAACAAATCACCCTGTGTCATGGTTCACTGGACGCCCTACAGGTGACAAACCAATCACCGTGTGTCGTGGTTCACAGCACGCCCTACAGGTGACAAACCAATCACCCTGTGTCATGGTTCACTGCACGCCCTACAGGTGACAAACCAATCACCTTGTGTCATGGTTCACTGCACACCCTACAGGTGACAAACCAATCACCTTCTGTCATGGTTCACTGCTCAGTTACAGTGACAAACCAATCACCATGCGTCATGGTTCACTTCATTCAGGGCATGCCAGCTGCACAGTTACAGTGACAAACCAGTCACTGTGTGTCATGGTTCACTGCCCACTCTACAGGTGACAAGACAATCACCATGTGTCATGGTTCACTGCTCACCCCACAGGTGACAAACCAATCACCCTGTGTCATGGTTCACTGCACAGTTGCAGTGACAAACCAATCACTGTGTGTCATGGTTCACTTCATTCAGGGCATGTCAGCTGCAGAGTTACAGTGACAAACCAATCAGCATGTGTCATGGTTCACTGTGTGTCATGGTTCACTGCACAGTTACAGTGACAAACCAATCATCGTGTGTCATGGTTCACTGCTCAGGTACAGTGATAAACCAATCACTGTGTGCCATGGTCCACTGCACACTTACAGTGACAAACCAATCACCATGTGTCATGGTTCACTGCACAGTTACAGTGACAAACCAATCAGCATGTGTCATGGTTCACTGCACAGTTACAGTGTCATGGTTCACTGCACAGTTACAGTGACAAACCAATCACCATGTGTCATGGTTCACTGCACAGTTACAGTGTCATTGTTCACTGCACAGTTACAGTGACAAACCAATCACCATGTGTTATGGTTCACTGCACAGTTACAGTGACAAACCAATCACCATGTGTTATGGTTCACTGCACAGTTACAGTGACAAACCAATCAGCATGTGTCATGGTTCACTGCACAGTTACAGTGTCATGGTTCACTGCACAGTTACAGTGACAAACCAATCACCATGTGTTATGGTTCACTGCACAGTTACAGTAACAAACCAATCACTGTGTGTCATGGTTCACTGCTCAGGTACAGTGATTGATTTGTCGGTGTATGTCAGGTACAGTGACAAACCAATCACTGTGTGCCATGGTTCACTGCACAGTTACAGTGACAAACCTGTCACCCTGTGTCATGGTTCACCTCATTCAGGGCATGCCAGCTGCAAAGTTACAGTGACAAACCGGTCACCATGTGTCATGGTTCACTGCACAGTTTCAGTGACAAACCAATCACCATGCGTCATGGTTCACCTCACTCAGGGCATGCCAGCTGCATGCTTTGCTTCACGAGGTGACCAAGGCACAATAAAGTACACCGGACTTTAACATTCTTCTCCTGTCTAAAGCTTGCAGGAATAATATCTTTTCCATCGGCATACTCGTTTTATACATGACACGTATCAAACGAACAGGAACTTTGACACAGTTCCTGGCATCCTCCAAGATAATCATTGAAAGGGGGTTTGGTGTGGGGGACTTTGCATCTTGTTTTTGTTTTGTTTGTTTCTGTTTTTTGTTTTACTGTTAATGTTTTCAGCACACAACTTGTGACGATCATTAGAAGCACAAGGATAAATGATGATGACTGGACTCATTAATGATGAGACAGCAGAAGCCTAAATTAAGCCAGGGAGATACTACTCACAAAGTCTATACCAAATCACTCTCTCTCTCTCTCTCTCTCTCTCTCTCTCTCTCTCTCTCTCTCTCTCTCTCTCTCTCTCTCTCTCTCTTTCTCTGTGTGTGTGTTGTGTGTGTGTGTGTGTGTGTGTGTGTGTGTGTGTGTGTGTGTGTGTGTGGTGGAGGGAGGGAGGAGAGAGAGAGAGAGAGAGAGAGAGAGAGAGGGGGGGGGAGGGAGGGAGACAGAGAGAGATTTCCCACAGGATCACACAGCACAGTGGTGCCATCATCTCAATGAAGGTCGTAACACACTCACCTCGGGGTGGGGGTGGGGGTGGGGGGGGCTACACATCTTCACCATGCTAATAATGGTGTTGATGAGGTTGGGACGCACGACCTCTTTGTCGTCCATCAATGACACTAACCACCGGGCCGTTGGTTCCCCCCTGGTTCTAACAGCTGTGGATAATGACTGGCTGTCCGTCCCCCCTGGCCCTAACCTCCCTCTCCTCCTCTCTGACTGACGTCCCCCTGCCCCCATCTCCTCCATCCGTCCACCTCATCCTCCCTCCCTGTGGCCTGTCGCTCCTCCCTCCCACATCCCCTCCCATTTTCCCGCCGTAATGACGGGGTAACGCCACAGGCTGGACTTTCATCACGTTCCTGTCCGCTGTCTTTTCTGCTAGAAGTGTCAGGGATTACACTGTCACGCTCTTCTGTCCGTTGAATCACTGGTGTATGGCTTTGTCCATTGAATCACTGGTGTAGGGCTTTGTCCACTGAATCACTGGTGTATGGCTTTGTCCATTGAATCACTGGTGTATGGCTTTGTCCACTGAATCACTGGTGTATGGCTTTGTCCATTGAATCACTGGTGTATGGCTTTGCCCACTGAATCACTGGTGTATGGCTTTGGCCATTGAATCACTGGTGTAAGGCTTTGTCCATTGACTCACTGGTGTATGGCTTTGTCAATTGAATTACTGGTGTATGGCTTTGTTCATTGAATCATTGGTGCAAGGCTTGTCCATTGAATCACTAGTGTAGGGCTTTGCCTATTGAAACATTGGTGTATGGCTTTGTCCATTGAATCACTGGTGTATGGTTTTGTCTTTGTCCATTGAATCACTGGTGTATGGCTTTGTCCATTGACTCACTTGTGTATGGCTTTGTCCATTGAATCACTGGTGTATGCTTGGTGTATGGCTTTGCCTATTGAATCATTGGTGTATGACTTTATCCATCGACTCTCTGGTGTATGGCTTTGTCCATTGAATCACTGGTGTATGGCTTTGTCCATTGAATCACTGGTGTATGGCTTTGCCCATTGAATCACTGGTGTATGGCTTTGTCTTTGTCCATTGAATCACTGGTGTATGGCTTGGTGTATGGCTTTGCCTATTGAATCATTGGTGTATGACTTTGTCCATTGACTCTCTGGTGTATGGCTTTGTCTATTGAATCACTGGTGTATGGCTTTGTCCATTGAATCACTGGTGTATGGCTTTGCCCATTGAATCACTGGTGTATGGCTTTGTCTTTGTCCATTGACTCACTGGTGTATGGCTTGTCCATTGACTCTCAGGTGTATGGCTTTGTCAATTGACTCACTGGTGTATGTCTTTGACCATTGACTCACTGGTGTATGGCTTTGTCCATTGACTCAGCCCTGATGTGGTCCTTTGCGGTCGGCTGGGCTATAAGCAACATTATCTTGTCCATTGACTCTCTGGTGTATGGCTTTGTCAACTGAATCACTGGTGTATGGCTTTGCCTATTGCATCATTGGTGTTTGGCTTTGTCCATTGAATCACTGGTGTATGGCGTTGTCCATTGAATCACTGGTGTATGGCTTTGTCTTTGTCCATGGAATCACTGGTGTATGGCTTTGTCCATTGAATCACTGGTGTATGGCTTTGTCCATTGACTCACTGGTGTATGGCTTTGCCTGTTGCATCATTGGTGTATGGCTTTGTCCATTGAATCATTGGTGTATGGCTTTGTCCATTGAATCACTGGTGTAAGGCTTTGCTCATTGAATCACTGGTGTATGGCTTTGTCCATTGAATCACTGGTGTATGGCTTTGTCCATTGAATCACTGGTGTACGACTTTGTCCATTGAATCACTGGTGTATGGCTTCGTCCATTGAATCACCGGTGTATGGCGTTGTCCATTGAATCATAGTGTGTGGCTTTGTCCATTGAATCACTGGTCAATGGCTTTGTCCATGGAATCACTGGTGCATGGGTTTGTCCATTGAATCACTGGTGCATGGCTTTGTCCATTGAATTACCGATGTATGGCTTTATTTTTGTCCATTGAATCACTGGTGTATGACTTTGGCCATTGAATCACTGGTGTATGGCTTTGTCCATTAAATCACTGGTGTATGGCTTTGTCCATTAAATCACTAGTGTATGGCTTTGTCCATTGGACCCCTGGTGTATGACTTTGTCCATTGGATCCCTAGTGTATGGCTTTGTCCATTGGACTACTAGTGTCTGGCTTTGTCCATTGGATCCCTAGTGTATAGCTTTGTCCATTAAATCACTAGTGTATGGCTTTGTCCATTGGACTACTGGTGTATGGCTTTGTCCATTGGATCCCTAGTGTATGGCTTTGTCCATTGGACTACTGGTGTATGGCTTTGTCCATTGGTCTACTGGTGCGTGGCTTTGTCCATTGGTCTACTGGTGTGTGGCTTTGTCCATTGAACTACTGGTGTGTGGCCTTGTCCATTGGACTACTGGTGCTTGGCTTTGTCCATTGGACTACTGGTGCTTGGCTTTGTCCGTTGGACTACTGGTGTGTGGCTTTGTCCTTTGGACTACTGGTGCATAGCTTTGTCCATTGGACTACTGGTGTGTGGGTTTGTCCATTGGACTATTTTTGCATGGCTTTGTCCATTGGACTACTGGTGTGTGGCTTTGTCCTTTGGACTACTGGTGCATAGCTTTGTCCATTGGACTACTGGTGTGTGGCTTTGTCCATTGGACTATTTGTGCATGGCTTTGTCCATTGGAGTACTGGTGCGTGGCTTTGTCCATTGAACTACTGGTGCATGGCCTTGTCCATTGGACTACTGGTGCGTGGCTTTGTCCATTGGACTACTGGTGCTTGGCTTTGTCCATTGGACTACTGGTGTGTGGCTTTGTCCTTTGGACTACTGGTGCATAGCTTTGTCCATTGGACTATTATGTGTGGGTTTGTCCATTGGACTATTTTTGCATGGCTTTGTCCATTGGAGCACTGGCGCATGGCTTTGTCCATTGGACCCTGGTGTATGGCTTTGTCCATTGGACTACTGATGCATGGCTTTGTCCATTGTACCCTTGGTGTATGACCCTCTTCTTAAATTCTATCATCTCAGTCATTAATTCATTTATCCATCAGCTTTATATAATGCGCAATGTGGCCGTGAAACTTAGCGGATGTGGTGTAGCGTATATGGACAGGTCCGCATGCATTGACACCTTGATGAAACTGAAACTGAGAGTCCCTCCATGAGAAACAAGACAGATCATACTGCTGTATGTTTGTCTTTCTCCCTGACAGGGAAGACATGTCATGCAGCCCACAACCACCTCCCTCCCTGAAAACATGGTATGTTGTCTCCCCTGATTCTAATTTGGTGACCAATTCACCACACACCTGGTAGAGAGAGGCTCTGTTACCTATCCTGACAGAATTTGGTGACCAATTCACCACACATCTGGTATAGAGAGGCTCTGTATTTATCCTGACTCTATTTGGTGACCAGTTCACCACACACCTGGTAGAGAGAGGCTCTGTTACCTATCCTGACAGAATTTGGTGACCAGTGCACCACACACCTGGTAGATATACCACACACCTGGTAGAGAGAGGCTCTGTTACCTATCTTTACATTGTTTGGTGACCAATTCACCACACACCTGGTAGAGAGAGGCTCTGCATCTATCCTAACAGTATTTGGTGACCAATTCACCGTACATCTGGTAGAGAGAGGCTCTGCATGTATCCTGACACACACCTGGTAGAGAGAGGCTCTGCATCTATCCTGACAGTATTTGGTAACCAATTCACCATACATCTGGTAGAGAGAGGCTCTGTAGCTATCCTGACTCTATTTGGTGACCAATTCACCATACATCTGGTAGAGAGAGGCTCTGTTACCTATGCTGACGTTATCTGGGTCACTAAATGACCATAGCTCTGGCAGAGGTTGGCTATATTACCTATTCTGACACTAATTGGGCCATTAATTGACATAGGTATAGATAGCAGAAATTTCATGTCTTGCTGTACACTAACTGGGTCACTGATTGACCCCAGACTATCAGAGGTAGCTCCGTTATCTATCCCAACACTAATTGGGCCACTAACTGACCACACACTAGCAGAAATACGTGGTCTCTCGCAACACTGATTGGGTCACTGATTGTGCCTGCATGCCGGATATGTGTGAGTCAGACCTCCCTAGAAAGATAGAAGTGAAACAAAGATGTACATAAAAACAAAAACTTGCCCTAGTTACGTTAATGAGCAGCTAAGCAAACACAGGGTGACAAACACATGAGAAGCAGTGAGCGTGATTCAAGTGGTACAGTGGCGTGTTGCACGTGCAGAGGCCTGTGTGACAGTGATAGCAGGGCACGGGGCAGCCGCCGCCTCATTACTGTCTGCCGTTGTGTGTGTGGGCCCTGTACTTTGTGCACGGTGCTTCCAGCGGCTTTCCTGCAGGCAGAGCACACAGCCATGCGTGTGGAGCCGTCCGTCTTTGCTACTGTGTCAGGGTTCCCCAGTGTGGTCACCACTTCGGACCACTTTGGTCCACTTCTGTAGCCATCGAGGTCATTGGTGGTGCCACAGAATGAACCGTTGTGATCGCCGAAGGCCAACTCTCCACTTTTTGTCAGCGGTAACCACCCACTGTTGTGACTGCTGGTCGGGCCCTCTAAGGGATATCGTTTATCCTCTGTCCATCTGTCCGTCCGTCTGTAAACACTACCTTTAAACTGGAATAAACTGTTTATTTAGTTATCTATTGACTAATTTCATGTTGGGGGGTGGGGTGGGTGAGAGATGTGTGTAGGTCTTATTTTGACGATAGAGATGTAAGTTGGCATACTCTCTGTCACTTTGAGAAATTTACTGTACAGCTTACCCCCCCCCCCCCCCCCTTTTTTTTTTTCTTCTTCTTTTATTTACGTATTCCCAGAGAGCGAGAGAGAGAGAGAGAGATACAGAGACAGAGACAGAGACAGACAGAGATAGAGAGAGAGTGTACAGCCTACTTTCCATTTGACTGAGCCCCGGGGGTGGGGGGGGGGAGGGGGAAGGTTGCCATTCCGTCTTTGTCTCTTACATGTCCATCAGTCTGCCCCTGTATGCAGCAATCTATGTGGCCATCGCCACAGCCAGAACTACTGAAACTAGGCCTGAAGACTGAGAATCCGTTATGAATGGCGCTCAGTGTGTCTGTGCAATCAGTGGCACCATACCAAAACTGTAGAGCAGAATAACGGCTTCTTGTACTGCTAACCAGATCAGCTTGCCACGCCTTTTTTCAGTGACGTCAAAAGCAAATGACCGGTTTAGCAAGATGACACAACTCACATTCATGGGAGAGAGAGAGAGAGAGAACAAAAATTGAAGGGAGATGGGAGAAGGGGAGGATGAGATGGATAGAGACAGGGGAGGGAGGGGTGGCAGGGGGCAGAAAGGAGGGAGAATGGTGGGGAAGGGGAAGGGAGATGGGATGACGGGAGGGGGCGGCGTCGACTAGTGAATAATTTAGCCTGTTTATTTAAAATTATGTATTTTTGCAGTTTCTAGTCTTCCAACAGCCACAAATGCACACATATGGAGGAGTAACCATCCGTTTTGACCAAATTCAGCACAAGTTTCTGATCTCCATAACTGATCTGTTGCGACTGCTTCTGTTACTTTGCAGGCCGGAGTCCTAGTATTTCAAACTTTTCAGAGGTCCAGGTCATTGGTTTTGTGTCTGCTGAGGACACGAATTAAGAGTTCTTGTTCCACCGAAAACCAGATATCAAAAACTTTTTTAACCATTATTTTCAGGTCTGAAATGTCTTGGAATTCTCATATAACAGAAAGTTTATAATGAGAATTTTTGTCTTTTTCCAGCCTAAAACATGTATTATCTGCTTACTGGCTTATTTTGTGTTTAATATTTTCATGTCGTTGATTTCCCCATGTTCTGTTACATTCCATGCTCGTAATTCCACCCAGAGTACAAGTAAGTGAGTGGACATTGGCTCGCCTGATGACCCAAAGACATTTTCCCATCCAAAAGTGTCGTGGATGCCAAAGCGGGGCTGACTATACAACATTCTGTTGTCTCTAAAAGAACTACCGGACGTACCACAAAACACACTGCATGAAGAAAAAATAGTAGACGCAACAACAGACAACACACACAGTCACGCACAGCAGAACTGTGTACGGGAGGATACACAATGCGCAGATGGTCAAGGTTCAGTGACGACTAATCAAGGTTCAGTGACGACTAAATCAAGGTTCAGTGACGACCAATTAAGGTTCAGTGACGACCAGTCAAGGTTCAGTGACGACCAATCAAGGTTCAGTGACGACCAGTCAGGGTTCAGTGACAATCAGTCAGGGTTCAGTGACGACCAATCAAGGTTCAGTGACGATCAGTCAGGGTTCAGTGACGACCAATCAAGGTTCAGTGACGACCAATCAAGGTTCACTGACGACCAGTCAGGGTTCAGTGACGACCAATCAAGGTTCACTGACGACCAGTCAGGGTTCAGTGACGACCAATCAAGGTTCACTGACGACCAGTCAGGGTTCAGTGACGACCAATCAGGGTTCAGTGACGATCAGTCAGGGTTCAGTGACGGCCAATCAGGATTCAGTGACGACCAATCAAGGTTCAGTGACGGCCAATCAGGGTTCAGTGACGACCAGTCAAGGTTCAGTGACGACCAATCAAGGTTCAGTGACGACCAGTCAAGGTTCAGTGACGACCAATCAAGGTTCAGTGACGACCAGTCAAGGTTCAGTGACGATCAGTCAGGGTTTAATGACGACCAGTCAGGGTTCAATGACGACCAGTCAGGGTTCAGTGACGATCAGTCAGGGTTCAGTGACGACCAATCAAGGTTCAGTGACGATCAGTCAAGGTTCAGTGACGACCAGTCAGGGTTCAATGACGATCAGTCAGGGTTCAGTGACGATCAGTCAGGTTTCAGTGACGATCAGTCAAGGTTCAGTGACGATCAGTCAGGGTTCAGCGACGACCAGTCAGGGTTCAATGACGATCAGTCAAGGTTCAGTGACGATCAGTCAGGTTTCAGTGACGACCAATCAAGGTTCAGTGACGACCAGTCAAGGGTCAGTGACGACCAGTCAGGGTTCAGTGACGATCAGTCAAGGTTCAGTGACGATCAGTCAGGTTTCAGTGACGACTAATCAAGGTTCAGTGACGACCAGTCAGGGTTAAGTGACGACCAATCAAGGTTCAGTGACGACCAATCAAGGTTCAGTGACGACCAATCAAGGTTCAGTGACGACCAATCAAGGTTCAGTGACGACCAGTCAGTCACGACCAATCAAGGTTCAGTGACGACCAATCAAGGTTCAGTGACGAATAATCAAGGTTCAGTGACGACCAATCAAGGTTCAGTGACTACTAATCAAGGTTCAGTGACGACCAATCATGGTTTAGTGACGATCAGTCAAGGTTCAGTGACGACCAGTCAAGGTTCAGTGACGACCAATCAAGGTTCAGTGACGATCAATCAATGTTCAGTGACGACCAATCAAGGTTCAGTGACAATCAGTCAGGGTTCAATGACGACCAGTCAGGGTTCAATGACGACCAGTCAGGGTTAAGTGACGATCAGTCAGGGTTCAGTGACGACCAATCAAGGTTCAGTGACGATCAGTCAAGGTTCAGTGACGACCAGTCAGGGTTTAGTGACGACCAGTCAGGGTTCAGTGACGATCAGTCAAGGTTCAGTGACGATCAGTCAGGTTTCAGTGACGACCAGTCAAGGTTCAGTGACGACCAGTCAGGGTTCAGTGACGACCAATCAAGGTTCAGTGACGACCAATCAGGACGCAGGACCCGCCTCCACACAGACATCTGCCGCCCCCACTGTGTGCAGCGTTGTGAAGCACAAAGCTGCAAATCGTTTCTGTCTTTTCCCTTGGGAAAAATGAATGTAATATCCGGACCTAAACAGGTTGGAAGGGGTTTTCACAGATGTGAGACAACCCATGACAATCCGGCATTGGAAGGCAGCGTAGCTGTTGCGTCAGGATAATGAGGTGGTGGTGTCACGCTCCAATAGTTTCTCTTTTGCTTGGTCAGACAGCTGTCAGAACACTGTTGACACAGCCCTAAAAAAAGGATGAGTTGTTCATATGTCAACACCCTGTTGTCACAGTCAGACAGATGTCAACACCCTGTTGTCAGCCCTACAGAACAGTAGAAGAAAAAGAAACACCCGAAGGTGCTGGGGGGGACCCAGAGAAGCACTGTCTTTACCTGCCTTTTGAGCAGTCCTGTACCACCAATGGAGGCCTGCGCTGTGTTGACGATGGGTACAGGCACGCGCAGGACACTCCATTAAGATATCAAGGGACATAACTGCTCCTGAACAGAGGTAAATCAGACTACAGGATGCAACTCATAACAGCCTTAAAATAGTATCCCCATGGGTGTACCAGCCTGTATTTCATGACTTCAGAGCCCACCGGCAAAGACACCACCCTCCAGCTGCCGAGCAAACCCCACAGACCCAACCACCCTCCCCACAGACAGATGAAGACAGCGCCACTCCAGACACAGCCAAGCTTTCGCCTACGGTCTTGTGTGCCCTCAAGAGAGAATCCAAAGTTGTGGTCTTTCCCACTGTCAACAGGACTTTCCCTGTGGTCAGTGGGTCTTTCCTCACCGTCACTGGACCTTTCTCCAGGGTCAGCCTAGTTAAGGCAAAGAAGAAAAAGAAACACCCGAAGGTGCTGGGAGGACCAGAGAAGCACTGTCTTCACCTGCCTTTTGAGCAGTCCTGTACCACCCTTACACCCTGTTGTCAGCCCTACAGAACAGTAAGTTGTTCCATCAGACAGATGTCAACACCCTGTTGTCACAGTCCTACAGAACGACGAGTTGTTCCATCAGACAGATGTCAACACCCTATTGTCAGCCCTACAGAACAGTAAGTTGTTCCATCAGACAGCTGTCAACACCCTGTTGTCAGCCCTACAGAACAGTAAGTTGTTCCATCAGACAGATGTCAACACCCTGTTGTCGGCCTACAGAACAACGAGTTGTTCCATCACACAGATGTCAACACCATTTCACAGAAGAATGAATTGTTCCATCAGACAGACGTCAACACAATGCTGTCAGTTGTCAGTTCTAGAGAACAACGACTTGTTCCACCAGACAGATGTCAACACCCTGTTGTCAGCCCTACAGAACGACAAGTTGTTCCATCAGACAGATGTCAACACCAAGTTGTCACAGAACAATGAGTCGTTCTTTCAGACAGATGTCAACACCCAGTTGTCACAGAGCAATGAGTCGTTCCATCAGACAGATGTCAACACCCTGTTTTCAGCCCTACAGAACAATGAGTTGATCCATCAGACAGATGTCAACACCCAGTTGTCACAGAACAATGACTTGTTCCATCAGACAGATGTCAACACCCAGTTGTCACAGAACAATGAGTCGTTCCATCAGACAGATGTCAACACCCTGTTTTCAGCCCTACAGAACAATGAGTTGTTCCATCAGACAGATGTCAACACCCATTTGTCACAGAACAATGAATTGTTCCATCAGACAGATGTCAACACCCAGTTGTCACAGAACAATGAGTTGTTCAATCAGACAGATGTCAACACTCTGTTATCAGTCCTACAGAACGATGAGTTGTTCCATAAGAAAGATATCAACACCATGTTGTCAGTCCTACAGAAAAATGAGTTTTTTCGGACAGATGTCAACACCCTGTTGTCACAGCCCTACACAACGATGAGTTGTTCCATCAGACAGATGTCAACACCTGGTTGTCACAGAACAATGAGTTGTTCCATCAGACAGATGTCAGTACCTGTTGTCAGGGCCACAATAAACGATGAGTGTTTTCATCAGACAGATGTCAACACCATGTTGTTAGTCCTACAGTACAGTGAGTTGTTCCATCAGACAGATGTCAGTACCAGTTGTCAGTCCAACAGAACAAAGAGTTGTTCCATCAGACAGATGTCAGTACCAGTTGTCAGTCCAACAGAACAAAGAGTTGTTCCATCAGACAGATATCAGTACCAGTTGTCAATCCAACAGAACAAAGAGTTGTTCCATCAGACAGATGTCAGTACTAGTTGTCAGTCCAACAGAACAAAGAGTTGTTCCATCACACAGATGTCAGAACAGTTGTCAGTCCAACAGAACAAAGAGTTGTTCCATCAGACAGATGTCAGTACCAGTTGTCAGTCCAACAGAACAATGAGTTGTTCCATCAGACAGTTGTCAGTATTAGTTGTCAGTCCAACAGAACAATGAGTTGTTTCATCAGACAGATGTCAGTACCAGTTGTCAGTCCAACAGAACAATGAATTGTTCCATTATACAGATGTCAGTACCAGATGTCAGTCCAACAGAACAAAGAGTGTTCCATCAGACTGATGTCAGTACTAGTTATCAGTCCAAGAAAAGGATGAGTTGTTCCATAAGACAGATGTTAACACCATGTTTCGGCCCTACAAAACATTTAGTCGTTCCAACAGACAGATGTCAACATCCTGTTGTCAAAGACCAATGAGTTGTTCCATTAGACAGATGTCAACATCCTGTTGTCACAGCCCTAAAGAAAGATGATTTATTCCTTCAGAAAGATGTCAACACCCTATTGTGAGCCCTATAGAATGATAAGTTGTTCCTTCAGACAGACATCAACACCATGTTGTCAGTCCTACAGAACAATGAGTTGTTTCTCCAAACAATTGTCAACACCCAGTTGTCACAGCCCTACACAACGATGAGTTGTTCCATCAGACAGATGTCAAACACCCGGTTTTCAGTCTTACAGAACAAAGAGTTGTTTCATCAGACAGATGTCAACACCTGGTTGTCACAGAACAATGAGCTGTTCCATCAGACAAATGTCTACACCCTGTTGTTAGTCCTACAGAACGATGAGTTGTTCCGTAAGACAGATGTAAACATCCTGTTGTCAAAGAACAATGAGTTGTTCCTTAGACAGATGTCAACACCCTGTTGTCACAGCCCTAAAGAAACATGATTTGTGCCATCAGAAAGATGCCAATACCCTGTTGTGAGCCCTATAGAATGATAAGTTGTTCCTTCAGACAGACATCAATACCATGTTGTCAGTCCTACAGAACAATGAGTTGTTTCTCCAAACAATTGTCAACACCCAGTTGTCACAGCCCTACACAACGATGAGTTGTTCCATCAGACAGATGTCAACACCCGGTTTTCAGTCTTACAGAACAAAGAGTTGTTTCATCAGACAGATGTCAACACCCTGTTGTCACAGAACATTGCGTTGTTCTACAGACAGATGTGAACATCCTCTTGTCAGTCCTACAGAATGATGAGTTGTTCCATCAGACAGATGTCACCACCCTGTTGTCAGCTCTAGAGAACGATGAGGTGTTCCATCAGACAGATGTCAACACCCTGTTGGCAGTCCTACAGAACGATGAGTTGTTCCATCAGACAGATGTCAACATCCTGTTGTAATCTCTGCAGAACGATGAGTTGTTCCTTCAGATGTCAACACTCTGTTGTCACAGCTCTACAGAACAATGAGTTGTTCCATCACACAGATGTCAACACCCTGTTGTCACAGAACAAGGAGTTGTTCCACAGACAGATGTCTACACTCTGTTGTCAGTCCTACAGAACAAAGAGTTGTTCCATCAGGCAGATGTCAACACCCTGTTGTCAGTCCTACAGAACGATGAGTTATTCCATCAGGCAGATGTCAACACCTGGTGCCAGTCCTACAGAACGATGAGTTGTTCCATCAGGCAGATGTCAACACCCTGTTGGCAGTCCTGCAGAACGATGAGTTGTTCAATCAGACAGATGTCAACATCCTGTTGTTAGCTCTGCAGAACGATGAGTTGTTCTATCAGATGTTAACACCCTGTTGTCACAGCTCTACAGAACGACAGAGTTGTTCCATCAGACAGATGTCAATACCCTGTTGTCACAGAACAATGAGTTGTTCCACAGACAGATGTCAACACCCTGTTGTCACAGAACAATGAGTTGTTCCACAGACAGATGTCAACACCCTGTTGTCACAGCTCTACAGAACGATGAGTTGTTCCATCACACAGATATCAACACCATGTTGTGAGCCCTACAGAAGGATTACTTGTTCCATAAGACAACTGTCAACACCATGTTTTGAGCCCTACAGATTGATGAGTTGTTCCATCAGACAGATGTCAACACCCTGTTGTCAGCCCTACAGAATGATGAGTTGTTCCATCAGACAGATGTCAACACCATGTTGTCAGCCTTATAGAATGATGGATACCACCATATACTGTATTTGGATTTTGCTGAAAAAATATCGGAGATGGTTGGACAGAAGGCTGCCGCAAGAAATCACCAACACTCCATATTCTCTGTCTGTCTGTCTCTCTTGCTTCAAGTCTGTCCCTCTCCCTCTCTCCCTCTCTCTCTCTCTCTCTCTCTCTCTCTCTCTCTCTCTCTCTTCCATATCCGCCTCATTCTGTCCCCCCCCCACCCCACCCCCGGTTCCCCCACCTCCCTCTGTCTGTCCCCCGTCTCCCGCTCTCTCCCTGTCCGTCTCACGCGCAGCCTCTTCCCTGTGGCCTATTTTGCAGCCTGTCATTGGCGTTCATCAGGCGGACGCTGATTGTGCCAGTTTTTCACTTACCCAGACATTTTCAGACAGGCCAAATCGCGTGTTCCAACTCACAGCCTGCGGGTCAATTCGATTTACACCGTCCCGGGGAACTCCGAGCTTTGCCGGGCGGCCGATTTTCAGTTCGTCCGAGCGGAAGTTCAGACCTGACAGCGAGTAAACCAGAGGTAAACAGTGTGAATGGTCGAGTATCTCTATGTGCGTGCTTCAGCGTACGCGCGCGCGCGGGCGTGTTTATATGTTATGAAGGGTCGTGCAGTTTCTCTCTATTCATTTTCAAATTACATTCCATCTTATTGTCAAATGGTTTGGAAAAGAAAAGAAAACCCAAACTAATATTTGACTTGTGTGTGTGTGTGTGTGTGTGTGTGTGTGTGTGTGTGTGTGTGTGTGTGTGTGTGTGTGTGTGAGGAGTGCTGGAAAGCTGTCTGGGTGTCCTTGAGATATTGATTACCTCTCTGCACTCTTTCCGGTGGGTTGGCTGGTGTGATCATGCTGTTATCAGTCCCCCCTCAGACTCACGGGCCTCCAAATCACTTCACCCTGCCTGACCAGGCGCTGAACAACACACGGGCACCAGACCCAAGGCGTGCTCACTCAACCGTAGTCTGTCCCCACTACCGCGTGATTATCTTCGTATCTTGTTGACCAACAGTCCTTACGTCGTGTACCAGTACACTGTTTTTCTGGCTGTTTTCCTTCTGTTTTCACATCTGCTGTTTTACGTCGTTGATAAAGAAACCTTGTCTGGATCAGAATGGTTTGACAAATGTAGACTTGTATCTAACAATCTTTTCCTCTAAAAGTGACTGTTATTTCTTTCACATGTAGAAGAGAACCAACCTTTGAATCCTCATCAATTTGCCTACAGAAAATCTCGTAGCGCAAAAACAGACTGAAAATTTTTAGTTGTAAACTGTGTCCTTCCGGACTTGGACGACAAAAGTGTATCCATCCTTGCACAGTGATCTCCGTGCCTTCAACACCACCTCCACGGGGTCTGGCCTTCCGTCAGTGTTGAAGACTGTGCCTTTCCTGCTTTATGTCTTACTGACCACACCCACACTGTTGGCACCAATGGTAGGCACTCTGGGCCTCCCGCCCTCTCTTATGGTGTCCCACGGGGTTCCCTGCCATGACCCGCTGTTTTTATGCTGTTGACTTACGCTCTGAACGACGTCATTAGCGGTCAAGGATTGTCTCATGAGACATGTGGCGATGAACCACAGACCATCAGCTGCACTCCCTTGCTGGAGTTAGCCAATGTACTTGTACTGAGGCGGCGACAGATCTCGACATGACGCACAACAACTTGTCATTTAACGATGATAGGACTGTGAATTTTACATTCCCAGAGAACTGCTGTGTCATCCTTCTCTTCTAGACTCTGTAACAATCAAAAACACACCAATCTCCTTCTCTTCTGTCCAAAGTCCTAGTGTAACTCAAAATCAAAGTCTTTCAAGCAACAAGTCTCACATGTGTGCCTGCCTTCAGTATTGCCAGGTAAGTTCTGCCCCTCACCTCCTCCACACTGATGCTGCCAGGATGTGGATTGGTGCCTCTGTCTTTCTAACCTAGAATGTTTTAAGCTGTGTGTGTGTGTGTGTGTGTGTGTGTGTGTGTGTGTGTGTGTGTTTAATACATACCATGCCCGTCTCTCTCTCTCTCTCTCTCTCTCTCTCTCTCTCTCTCTCTCTCTCTCTCTCTCTCTCTCTCTCTCTCTCTCTGCAAGACCTGATCACAGACAAGCTGGGGTTGACTCGCGACATCGAATTCAACAGAGTCCACAGGCTGAGCTCCAAACCCAACGCTCCTGTGATCGCCAGGTGCACCGTCTTCAAGGACAAGGCTAAAATCCTGAGCGCCAAGATGAAATTAAAAGGCACAAGAATCTTTGGGGGCGAGGACTTCACTTCACGAGTGCGTGAAATACGACGCAAACTGTCTCCTCATCTGATGGACAAAAGGAAACAGGGATGTCGGGCTTCAATGGTTTTTGACCATTTGATTGTTGATGGTCAGAAGTTCGGTCTTGACCATCATGATAATCTTGTACAATTAAATTAGCGGTCAGGCCGGCCTTCTGGAAAATGTATATATCATATCAGTCCAATTGTTCACGAAATTAACCCTGTGCATCTGTCAAGCTCGGAGGCTCAAATTAACATTTCTAGCCTGTCTTCTGTTCTGCGAGTGCAAACAAGCGAGCGTACATCACCGTCAACAGGGACCCATGTTGCACGTGCTGTGATGGGATGGGGGTTTCTAAACAGGTTGACAGCGTTCAACCAGGCCGTTGTGGCGTCGGTGACCGTATCGCTGTGTTGGAGTCAGTGTCAGTAGCGACTCAAGTTCCACGTGCAGTGACAGAGGTGAGGGGCACCGTGCATACTGACAGGATGTGCTCGGGTCGTCGCAGTGACAGTGACAGTGACAGTGTCGACGTTGACGCTAACTGTACCTCCGGTTCCGATTTTTCAGTCGATAAAAATGTAAATGACAATGTTGATGATGCTGTCACTGTTAACATTGCAAATACAGTTTTTGATGATGCGAATGCTATTGATGATGCTAATACAGGTGTTACATTTAAAACATTTTCATTCTTACACTGGAATATTCAGGGATTAATGTCAAAACTGTATGACGTAGATTTTCTTTCTTTCGTGTGTTCTTACGATTTTGTTTGTCTTGTGGAAACATTCCATGAGTATGTTACACCTGACAAGTTTCCATGTTACACGTTATTCAGTGAACCTGCCGTTAAGTTATCAAGACACGGAAGACGTTCTGGTGGTGTTCTGTGTTTAATAAGGAAAGAGTTAGAACAATATATGACAAAGATAGATTCAAATCATTCAAATATTCTTTTACTTAGAGTAGATAAATCATTGTTTGACCTACCTAAAGACATGATATATGTTTGTGCTTATGTGCAACCAGAAGGTTCACCATTTTATACGTTTTTTGATGTTGATAACGGTATTGTTAATTTGGAAGATTGTCTCATCGACTGCATTGTGACATTAGAGGATGTGTATATTGTGCTGTCAGGGGATCTTAACAGCAGAACGTCGAATATTTCGCCGAACTTCATTTCCAGCGAGACTACATCACTTTACAAAAGCGCTTCCGTAAATGTTGGAAGACAATCACAAGACAGGGTTTTAAACCCTTGCGGTAAATGTTTACTAGATTTATGTACTGCTTTAAATTTATGCATATTGAACGGTATGTGTGATGGTGACCTCCAGGGTTGCTGCACGTACATTTCCGACGTTGGCAGTAGTGTTGTTGATTATTTCGTGATGTCATACGATTTGTTTTCAGTTCTTTGTGATTTTTGTCGTATGTCTGTTTTGGAAAGAATTGACTCCGATCATATGCCTGTAAGGATGTCCTTGCGTTTACCAACCGAAAACACTCCTGTTCCGAAAAAAGAAGTAGAAAGATATGCTTTTGACAAGTTTATCTGGAATGCAGAAAATGCAGGGTTATACTTGAATTCTATCAAATCTGAGTATACAAATTTACGTCTGAATGCCGCCATTGATTTAGTTGATGTCGATGTTAACGAAGCGCTTTCCATGTTTAATGAATGTATTAAAAAATGCAGCAACGTGTATGAGAAAACGTATTGTGGTAAACGACAGGTTTAAATCACAAGATTGGTATGATAAGGAATGTTGTGTAAAGAAAAGAACAGTGCTGATGTTACATAAAAAATGGAGGTGCACACTGGATGCAAGTGATCGTGCTGAATATTGTGTAAGTAGACGAGAGTACAAAAACCTACTGAAAATGAAGGAAAAGATTTTTAATAATACTGTCGTTAAATCTTTAATCAATTCTGTACAAAATCAGCAGGAATTTTGGAGTAATGTCAACAGAATTTCTCCCAAACGGAGGTACACAAGGAATGATGTTACAATCGATGACTGGTTTCAACATTTTAAAACATTACTTGAAAAGGAAGTCGAAAGCTTTGATTCAATTGATGCCTTAAGTGATACCGTAGAGGTAGATGATAATGAGGATAACTATGTTTTCAATCGTCCCATCTCTAAAGAGGAAATCCTTCTAGCATTTAAGAAATTGAAACTTGGTAAATCTGCTGGACCAGATGAAATAATTGGCGAGCTCCTTAAATATGCATGCGATGACATTATTGATTTTTTTGTTAAAGTTTTCAATGTTTTGTTTGACAAAGGTGTTTTTCCGTATAACTGGTGCGAGTCTCTTATCCTACCACTGTACAAAAAATGAGACGCAAATGACCCTAGTAATTATAGAGGCATTGCTTTAAGTGACATCAGCAGCAAACTTTATGGTACTGTCATCAATAGTAGAATTCAAGCGTGGGTAACAGAAAACGACATTACCGGAGATATACAATCAGGATTTAAAAAGGGTTACTCCACAACTGACCACATGTTCACGCTCATGGCTTTAATACAGAAGCAATTTGCTGCTAATAAAAAAAACTGTACGTTGCTTTCATTGATTTTCAAAAAGCCTTTGATTCAGTAAATCGTAACTTACTTTGGCCAATTTTACTCAAGAATGGGATACGAGGAAAACTGTTCAAATATATCCAGAGCATGTACAAAGACGTGAAAGCTAGAATTAAAACTGGAAACAGGTTGTCGGATGTTATTAATTGCACCGCTGGTGTTAAACAGGGTGATGTATGTAGCCCTGTATTGTTTTCTTTATTTATAAATGAATTAGCTCTGGAAGTCGTAAGGAAAGGAAGACATGGAGCATGTTTTCAACCTGACGCTTTTGAACTGTTCATCTTACTGTTAGCTGACGACATTGTTTTAATGTCTGAAACTATCGTTGGACTACAAACCCAGCTAAAGTTTGCAAAACGCAGCTTTTAATCTGGATCTACGTGTTAATTTAGATAAAAGTAATATTGTTGTTTTTAAAAGGGAGGGTATTTAGCAGCTAGAAACGATGGACCTATAATGGAGTTATAATACCTGTTGTAAATGTCTATAAGTATCTTGGTATACATTTTTCGACAAAATTGAGTTTTACAGGTGCATGTAGAGATTTAGCGAGTCGTGGAAAGAAGGCTTTGTTAAGCATCATGCAGAAATTGTATCTGCTTAAAAATGATTCTTTGGAAATACTTCTAAAAATTTTTGATGCCAAAATACAGCCTATTGTTCAGCATGGGGCAGAACTGTGGGGTTTGGAAAAAGCTACTGAACATTGTGAAAAGGTTCATCTGTGTGCTTTAAAACGTTTTCTTGGTGTACACAGGCGTACACCAAATGACTTAGTTTATGGCGAAACAAACAGATATCCGATTACAGTCAATTCTGTTCTTCGATGTGTAAAGTATTGGTTGAGACTAATCAGCATGGAAGAAAACAGGCTGCCACGCAAAGCATATTTGACACTGTTGCATCTTGATGCTAAAGATAAACATAATTGGGCAACCAATGTAAAGTTATGCTTGTTTAAATTTGGTTATGGTCATGTTTGGGTTAATCAGGGAGTAGGAAATGTTCAAATGTTTATCCGTAGCTTCAGACAAAGACTGATTGATTGTAGCTGGCAGAACTGGCAAGACCATATCCAAACCAGTGAACGTTTTGAAATGTACTCTTTGCTGAATGGATTATCTCATTCTGTTAAGCCATACATAACCCTTAAAGTAAGTCGATCTTTGAAACAGATCACATCTAAGTTCCGATTTGGAGTATCAGAAATAAGAGTTCATTACCTAAGATACAGGGCTCATACTGATCATGATTTAATATGTCCACTGTGCAGAAAATCGAAGGAAGACGAAGTACATTTTGTTTTAGTATGCCCAGCTATTCAGAATATTAGAGAGAAGTTTATTCCAGAAAAATATTATAAGCAGCCCTGTCTCTTCCGCTTGTGTATGTTGATGGCTTCTGCCAATGCAAATGTAGTGAAACATGTTAGTCTTTTTCTTTATCACGCCTTTAAGATAAGAGATGTATTATGTTCTTAGCACAGCTTGATTTTTGTTTTTTGCTATGTTTGTGTATGGTATCATTTAGTAAATTTTTCTTTGTCTTGAATTGTTGAATATGCCGCACTCCCCTTCATATAGGGGCTAAGGCCTATGTATATGAATAAACCATTTTCATTTCATTGCCATTTTCATTTTCATTTCATTTTCATTTCATTTCATTTCATTTCATTTCATTTCATTTAATTTTTCTCTCTCTCTCTCTCATGTGCATGTGAGCGCGCGCGTACGTCTCTGATTATGTTTGTGTAATTTTGTAATGGAATTTTTTTTATCATTATTATTCTTATTACTATTGTTATTGTTATTATTATAATGTTGCTATATTCTTCATTGTTTCTGCCATTATTAATATGTGCAGTGTGTTTAGTTGAATGTTGGAGAATAGCAAGGACAGATTGGTAGAATAGGCACTGCCTAAAATCTCTATCCTTGAGTAATAAAGTTTTTGAGTCTTGAGTCTTGAGTCTCTCTCTCTCTCTCTCTCCTCTCTCTCTCTCTCTCTCTCTCTCTCTCTCTCTCTCTCTCTCTCCTCTCTCTCTCTCTCTCTCTCTCTCTCTCTCTCTCTCTCTCTCTCTCTCTCTCTCTTTCAGTCTTTCCTGCAGTAACTTACTTTTGTTTTGTTTTGTTTAGCTTGCATCGCGTCACATTGTACTGATCAAATTGTTGACCAGTGAGGGGCAAGGCATGCCACGTGACTGTAAACTCACAGTTTGGTTCTCCAATCAATGAACGCTGTGTGAAATTCAGTCTTCTGTGCATCTGCTCGAAAGCTATTTCTAACTCTAATCCCAACCTGACCCAAAGCGAGTGTAGCGTTAACCCTGATCTTAAACCTTTGAAACCCCATGTACAACCTTTCTATTGCTTCTGAGCCTATAAGACTCCCCACCTCCGCCCCTCTGTCATGACATTTGCACGGAACCAAGCGTGTATTTTTCCTGTTGACATGGCCTAGCTGGTACACGCCCCTATTGCGGACGATGTAGGATACTGGGTTTTGATTCGAGCCCTTCCTGACCTCCTCGTTGGTGATGAAGGTGATCCACATTGCGCCAGGATGTTTGCCATGCAACTCGTGTCCACAGCATCAGGCGTCATCTCTTGGGCAGCCGTCAGAGCAATTGGCTGATGTTACAGTTGTGTCACTGCATCTCAACCAGGTCTTCCTTGAAAACAGAAAAAGTTCATTACAGATCTTTCAGACAGTGACAAGCAGTGACTACAGTGGACTCACGATCTTGGAATCAGTCGTCGCTTCTGCTGATCGACCTTTCCTACCACTGAGCTGCAGAGAATTAGCAGTGACGTGGCCACTTGTCTCGCCCTGAAAACAGATACAATATTTACGGACCATAAAATCTTCCATAAATCACCATTACATCATCATCATCATCATCATCATCATCATCATCATCATCATCATCATCATCATCATCATCGTTGTCGTCGTCGTCGTCGTCGCTGTCACAATGTTTAATTTAGATTGTTTCTTACTGACCGACTTAAAGAGCTATCTGGTGACAAGTAGAGAAAGTTATGCATCCGGGAGTTATTGTTATGTGCACAGACCTGTGTTTTGTTCTCTTCTATACCAATACATACATCTTTAGACGTAATTTAGCTATTTTTCATTGATCTTCAGTCGAGTCCAAGTTCTTGACGATCACTAGTCATGAAATGCCTCTGCTGTTTCATTCATCACTACAGGAAATCTCATACTTCTGTTTCGTTCAACACTACAGGCAATCTCATACTTCTGTTCCATTCATCACTACAGGGAATCTCATACTTCTGTTCCGTTCAACACTACAGGCAATCTCATACTTCTGTTCCATTCATCACTACAGGGAATCTCATACTTCTGTTCGTTCAACACTACAGGCAATCTCATACTTCTGTTCCATTCATCACTACAGGGAATATCGTACTTCTGTTCGTTCAACACCACAGGCAGTCTCATACTTCTGTTCCATTCATCACTACAGGGAATCTCATACTTCCGTTCCATTCAACACTACAGGGAATCTCATACTTCTGTTGTTTCATTCATCACTACAGGGTATCTCATACTTCTGTTCCATTCATCACTACAGAGAGTCTCATATTTCTGTTCCGTTCAACACTACAGGGAATCTCATACTTCTTCTGTACCATTCATCACTACTAGGAATCTCATACTTCTGCTGTACCATTCATCACTACTAGCAATCTCATAATTCTGCTGTACCATTCATCACTACAGGGAATCTCATACTTCTGCTGTTTCATTCATC
>CM031613.1:83216973-83241973 GCA_018398815.1 Conus ventricosus | reverse complement strand
TGTCTGTTTCCTTCACTTGTCTGTCTGTTTCCTTCACTTCTGTCTGTTTCCTTCACTCCTGTCTGTCGTTTCCTTCACTCCTGTGCTGTCTGTTTCCTTCACTCCTGTTGTCTGTTTCTTCACTCCTGTTGTCTGTTTCCTTCACTCTGTCGTCTGTTTCTTCACTCCTGTCTGTTTTCCTTCACCCTGTCTTTTTCTTCACTCCTGTGTCTGTTTCCTTTCACTGTTATATCAGTCTGTTGTTCTGTCTGTCTGTCTGTTTCCTTCACTGTTATCAGTCTGTTGTCTTCTTGTCTGTCTGTTTCCTTCACTGTTCCTGTCTGTTGTCCTGTCACGTCCTGTGTCTGTTTCCTCTGTTATATCAGTCCTGTTGTCTGTCTGTTTTTTCACTCTGTTTATTCCGTCCGTGCTGTCTGTTTGTCACTTTTATATCGTCCTGTTGTCTGTTTTGTTCACTCCTTGTTTCAGTCTGTTGTCTGCTGTCTGTCTTGTACTGTTTTTGTCAGTCTGCTGTCTGTCTGTTTTGTTCATCTCTGTTTATTATCAGTCCTGTTGTTGCCTGTCTGTTTTGTTCACTCCTGTTTTTATTTCAGTCCTGTGTCTGTTTTGTTCACTCTGTTTATTTCAGTCCTGTCTGTCTGTCTGTTTTGTTCACTTGTTATTATCATTCCTGTTGTCTGTTTTGTTCACTCTGTTTATATCAGTCCTGCTGTCTGTCTGTTTCATTCTGTTATTCAGTCTGTTGTCTGTCTTTCTCTGTCTGTTTTTATCAGTCCTGTTGTCTGTTTTTTGTTTACTGTTTATCTCAGTCCTGTCTGTCTGTTTTGTTCACTCTGTTTATTATCAGTCCTGTCTGTCTGTTTCTGTTCACTGTTTTTCAGTCTGTTGTCTGTCTCTGTTCATGTTTATCATCAGTCCTGTTCCTCTGTTTTGTTCACTTGTTATTTTCAGTCCTGTTGTCTGTCTGTCTGTTGTTTGTTCACTGTTTATTGTCAGTCCTGTTGTCTGTCTGTCTGTCTGTTTTCACTCTGTTTATTATCAGTCCTGTTGTCTGTCTTGTCTGTCTGTTTTCACTCTGTTTATTATCAGTCCTGCTGTCTGTCTGTCTGTTTTGTTCACTGTTTATTGTCAGTCCTGCTGTCTGTTTTTGTTCACTCTGTTTATTATCAGTCCTGTTGTCTGTTTTGTTCACTCTTTATTATCAGTCCTGTTGTCTGTCTTGTTCACTCTGTTTATTATCAGTCGTGTTGTCTGTCTGTTTTGTTCACTCTGTTTATTATCAGTCCTGTGTCTGTCTGTCTGTTTTGTTCACTGTTTTATTATCAGTCTGTTGTCTGTCTGTTTTGTTCACTCTGTTTATTATCAGTCCTTTGTCTGTTTTGTCACTCTGTTATATCATCTGTTGTCTGTCTTGTTCACTCTGTTTATTATCATCTGTTGTCTGTTTTGTTCACTCTGTTTATTATCAGTCCTGCTGTTGTCTGTCTGTTTTGTTCATCTGTTTATTGTCAGTCTGTTGTCTGTCTGTTTTGTTCACCTGTTTATTATCAGTCCTGTTGTCTGTTTGTCTCTGTTTTTTTCATTTGTCTGTCTGTCCTGTTTATTATCAGTCCTGTTGTCTGTTGTTTGTTCACTCTGTTTATTATCAGTCCTGTTGTCTGTCTGTCTGTTTTGTTCACTCTGTTTATTATCAGCCCTGTTGTCAGTCAGTCAGTCTGTCTGTCTGTCTGTCTGTCTGTCTGTCTGTCTGTCTGTTTTGTTCACTCTGTTTATTATCAGTCCTGTTGTCTGTCTGTCTGTTTTGTTCATTCTGTTTATTATCAATACTGTTGTCTGCCTGTCTGTTTTGTTCACTCTGTTTATTATCAGTCCTGTTGTTTGTCTGTCTGTCTGTCTGTCTGTTTTGTTCATTCTGTTTATTATCAATACTGTTGTCTGCCTGTCTGTTTTGTTCATTCTGTTTATTATCAGTCCTGTTGTCTGCCTGTCTGTTTTGTTCATTCTGTTTATTATCAGTCCTGTTGTCTGCCTGTCTGTTTTGTTCATTCTGTTTATTATCAGTCCTGTTGTCTGCCTGTCTGTTTTGTTCATTCTGTTTATTATCAGTCCTGTTGTTTGTCTGTCTGTCTGTCTGCCTGTCTGTTTTGTTCATTCTGTTTATTATCAGTCCTGTTGTCTGTCTGTCTGTCTGTTTTGTTCATCCTGTATATCTTTGTCGTCAGTCCTGTCAATCTGTTTCATTCACTGTGTATATCTTTGTATCCTGTCGGCCTGTCTGTTTCATTCACTTTGTATATCTTGTCTCCTGTCCTGTCTGTCTATTTCGTTCACTCTGTTTGTCTTTAGTCCTGTCTGTCTGTCTGTTTCATTCGCTCTGTGTATCTTTGTCTTCAGCTGTACCTGCCGATCTGTTTCGTTCACTGCATTTGTCTTTGTATCCTGGCTGTCTGTTTTGTTTAGCCTGTATATCTTTGTATGTTGTCTGTCTGTTTTGTTTAAACTGTATATCTTTGTATGTTGTCTGTCTGTTTTGTTTAAACTGTATATCTTTGTATGTTGTCTGTCTGTTTTGTTTAAACTGTATATCTTTGTATGTTGTCTGTTTTCTTTAGCCTGTATATCTTTGTATGTTGTCTGTCTGTTTTGTTTAAACTGTATATCTTTGTATGCTGTCAGTCTGTTTTGTTTAAACTGTATATCTTTGCATGTTGTCTGTCTGTTTTGTTTAAACTGTATATCTTTGTATGTTGTCTGTCTGTTTTGTTCACTATCTATACTTTTCTATTATGCTCGTCTGGCCGTCTGTTCGTTTCATTCACTCTGTATTTTTTGTTCCATTCCTGCCTGTCTGTATGTCTGTTCCATTCACTTGTGTTCTGTTCTCTCTGTTCCTTTCACTTGTGTTCTGTTCTCTCTGTTCCATTCACTTGTGTTCTGGTTCTCTCTGTTTCATTCACTTGTGTTCTGTTCTCTCTGTTCCATTCACTTGTGTTCTGTTCTCTCTGTTCCATTCACTTGTGTTCTGTTCTCTCTGTTCCATTCACTTGTGTTCTGTTCTCTCTGTTCCATTCACTTGTGTTCTGTTCTCTCTGTTCCATTCACTTGTGTTCTGTTCTCTCTGTTTCATTCACTTGTGTTCTGTTCTCTCTGTTCCATTCACTTGTGTTCTGTTCTCTCTGTTCCATTCACTTGTGTTCTGTTCTCTCTGTGTATTTGATTCACTCTGTATATAATGTCTGTTGTCCCCTCTTTGTTTTGAGTGCTCTGTATATAATTGTCTTCAGTCTTGATTGTATGTCTTGTTCACTCTGTATATCTTGTTCACTCTGTATGTCTTGTTCACTCTGTATGTCTTGTTCACTCTGTATGTCTTGTTCACTCTGTATGTCTTGTTCACTCTGTATGTCTTTGTTCACTCTGTATGTCTTGTTCACTCTGTATGTCTTGTTCACTCTGTATGTCTTGTTCACTCTGTATGTCTTGTTCACTCTGTATGTCTTGTTCACTCTGTATGTCTTGTTCACTCTGTATGTCTTGTTCACTCTGTATGTCTTGTTCACTCTGTATGTCTTGTTCACTCTGTATGTCTTGTTCACTCTGTATGTCTTGTTCACTCTGAATGTCTCGTCTACAGTCTTGTCTGTCTGCTTCTTTCACTCTGTACATCTTGTCTTGTCTTGTGTTTGTTTGGATAACTGTGTATGTCTTTGTCTTCAGTCTTGTCTGTCTGCTTCTTTCATTCTGTGCACGTTGCCTTTTGCCTTGTCTGTGTGCTTCGTTCACTCTGTGTATCTTGTCGTCTGTCCTGTCTGTGTGCTTCGTTCACTCTGTGTATCTTGTCGTCTGTCCTGTCCTGTCTGTGTCTGTTTCTCTCTCTATGAATAGCTATGTCTTCAGTTTTGCCGGTCTGTCTGTCTGGTTGTGACATGACAATTGACGGCCATCGCCTCTCCCTCCCTTCCTCTCACTCCATCCCTCCCTCCCTCCCCCCCCCCCTCTCTCTCTCTCTCTCTCTCTCTCTCTCTCTCTCTCTCAGACTCGCAAAAGGCAATTAGGGTTATCAGTCAACGTCATTTTTCAATGCCTATCATTACACCCTCAACCCCCTCCTCCTCTATCTCCCTTCCTCCATCTGCCTGGCTCTCTCCTGTAGCAAACCAACTATGTCAGGACGTTTACTGACGACGACAAAAGTAGCAGAGAATTTGGAGGTAACTGTAGGCTGATCGTAAAGCTCGCTCCTCTCCTCCCCTGCCACCCTGCTTCTCTGCTGGGAGCATGCTCTCTGTAGACGTGTCAAACACCTGGTGGAGATTTCTGCTTCTCTGCTGGGAGCATGCTCTCTGTAGACGTGTCAAACACCTGGTGGAGATTTCTGCTTCTCTGCTGGGAGCATGCTCTCTGTAGACGTGTCAAACACCTGGTGGAGATTTCTGCTTCTCTGCTGGGAGCATGCTCTCTGTAGACGTGTCAAACACCTGGTGGAGATTTCTGCTTCTCTGCTGGGAGCATGCTCTCTGTAGACATGTCAAAACCTGGTGGAGATTTCTGCTTCTCTGCTGGGAGCATGCTCTCTGTAGATATGTCAAACACCTGGTGGAGATTTCTGCTTCTCTGCTGGGAGCATGCTCTCTGTAGACATGTAAACACCTGGTGGAGATTTCTGCTTCTCTGCGCTGGGAGCATGCTCTCTGTTGACATGTCAAACACCTGGTGGAGATTTCTGCTTCTCTGCTGGGAGCATGCTCTCTGTAGACATGTCAAACACCTGGTGGAGATTTCTGCTTCTCTGCTGGGAGCATGCTCTCTGTAGACATGTCAAACACCTGGTGGAGATTTCTGCTTCTCTGCTGAGAGCATGCTCTCTGTAGACTGTTCAAACACCTGGTGGAGATTTCTGCTTCTCTGCTGGGAGCATGCTCTCTGTAGACGTGTCAAACACCTGGTGGAGATTTCTACTTCTCTGCTGGGAGCATGCTCTCTGTAGACATGTCAAACACCTGGTGGAGATTTCTGCTTCTCTGCTGGGAGCATGCTCTCTGTAGACATGTCAAACACCTGGTGGAGATTTCTGCTTCTCTGGTGGGAGCATGCTCTCTGTAGACATGTCAAACACCTGGTGGAGATTTCTGCTTCTCTGCTGGGAGCATGCTCTCTGTTGACATGTCAAACACCTGGTGGAGATTTCTGCTTCTCTGCTGGGAGCATGCTCTCTGTAGACATGTCAAACACCTGGTGGAGATTTCTGCTTCTCTGCTGGGAGCATGCTCTCTGTTGACATGTCAAACACCTGGTGGAGATTTCTGCTTCTCTGGTGGGAGCATGCTCTCTGTAGACATGTCAAACACCTGGTGGAGATTTCTGCTTCTCTGCTGGGAGCATGCTCTCTGTTGACATGTCAAACACCTGGTGGAGATTTCTGCTTCTCTGCTGGGAGCATGCTCTCTGTAGACATGTCAAACACCTGGTGGAGATTTCTGCTTCTCTGCTGGGAGCATGCTCTCTGTAGACATGTCAGACACCTGGTGGAGATTTCTGCTTCTCTGCTGGAAGCATGCTCTCTGTTGACATGTCAGACACCTGGTGGAGATTTCTGCGGCCACTGTCACCACTACAAAGAAGCCGCTGACTCACTCTCTCCATTGCCTCCAACACTCACCTTGGCTTGTAGGTTTGAGGGCCACAGGATGGTGCGCGATCTACCCACGCTTGATGCCAGTTCCATGGACAGGCCAGCTGTCTGTGCCTGCATGTGTCTTACAGGGATGGACATCGCATTTTCGTTCATGAGCATAAGTGTGGACGAACACCATGATCTTGAAGATTGGCATTGCTGATCCCAGCTACATTAGGTCACAGGTGGTGAGAAGTGGCCGTCTCATTCCAGGTCCCCTCTCCCTCAAATGACTTACACACCTCCCCTTCGTTTCTATGATGATATTATTGGTTTTCCATATTTCTTGTTCCTCTGACAGCTTGGCAATCAGACAGACATTAGAGACAGACTGTGTAGCTCAAGAAATAAGCCTTCCCACTCCAGTGCTGCACCAAAGGCTGTAAGACATCACAGTCAGTGAACCAACAGCCAACACTGATTGATGCCAGAGAGGAGAACGTTCATCTCTCCTGCTCTGAGATCCTGTGTCAGGTTTCACCGATCGACCAGAGGCAATGCATGGTTTGTAGAGTCCCTGCATTTAGCCCAGCACAAGATCAAGAATCAAAGCTTGCACGTGGCCGATCAGCGACTGATCATCCTGTCTACAAAGAGAGTGGACCACTCACCTGCAAGTGGAGAGAGATCCACTCTCCACTCCAACACCAGAAATGTTTTGATCTACCAACTGGATACCAACTCAAGTTAACAAACCTTTTCCTTCCGTGTTGATGAAATAAAGTGTGGAAAAGGTCAAGGTGAAGACATGCAGAGAACGGAAAGCTGGGAAGGCAGTGGAGATATCTTGAGGTCCTGCAAAACAACACTGACCCAAAGGACACACGTTTCGCGGCAAAACCAAGAGCCTAAAAAGACGATCCATGTTATAAGTAGTGCCGGAGGACAAAACCAAGTGCTTCAAAGGACGACCCATGTTATAAGTAGTACCAGATGAAAAAGATAGAAGCACCCAGAAATTCAAAGCTTTTCAACATTGTACACGACAGGCGGCAGTGAATCACGGGCTGAGACAGCAGTAGCACCCTCTCTATGGAGGCAGGAGTAGCACCCTCTCTATGGAGGCAGGAGTAGCACCCTCTCTATGGAGGCAGGAGTAGCACCCTCTCTATGGAGGCAGGAGTAGCACCCTCTCTATGGAGACAGCAGTAGCACCCTCTCTATGGAGGCAGGAGCTACTGAACAGAGTGGATGACTGGGTACTGCACCGAAGACTTTCAGAATGAACAAAGCATTCTGCCCAGAAAGTATCAGCACGCTCAGCATGGGACCGGATAGAATGAACAAAGCATTCTGCCCAGAAAGTATCAGCACGCTCAGCATGGGACCGGATCCAGCACACTATACCCCTGTAACAAACGGGTTCTGATTGAACTGACAGTGGATTAGGAAATGAAGCAAACTCATATCTGCAAGACAGTATGCCAATCTAGCCACCAGCTTCAGAGAACATGGCTTCCTCACTAAAGCCCTCGCCATAGAGGTCGGAGCGAGAGGGTTTGCAAGCTCATCTGCCTTTGATCTCTTGAAACAACTCTCCATTTTTGGTAGAAAGAGGACCAGGGTTCAGTAGCCAAAACGTGGTAAGGAATGAGAGAGTTCCAGCTGGATTTGCTGTTAGAAGAATGAGAGAGTTCCAGCTGGATTGCTGTTAGAAGAATGAGAGAGTTGCAGCTGGATTGCTGTTAGAAGAATGAGAGAGTTCCAGCTGGATTGCTGTTAGAAGAATGAGAGAGTTGCAGCTGGATTTGCTGTTAGAAGAATAAGAGAGTTCCAGCTGGATTTGCTGTTAGAAGAATAAGAGAGTTTCAGCTGGATTTGCTGTTAGAAGAATGACAGAGTTCCAGCTGGATTTGCTGTTAGAAGAATACAAGTGAACTCATGAGGTTTATATTTCCCACTTTGGAACACGTGTTCCATAACTAAGTTGTTAAGAAATCCTTGGCGCAGTTGTAAGTGTTGCCGATTTCCGGCTCGGAGGTCGTTTCATTTCCATTAAAGGTCGTTTCATTTCCATTAAAGGTCGTTTCATTTCCATTAAAGGTCGTTTAATTTCATTAAAGGGTCGTTTCATTTTCATTAAAGGTCGTTTCATTTCCATTAAAGGGCCATTCATTTGTGGGAGTTTTCTGCCACGACTGACTCCTACTTGAAGTTGAGTTTGACATGAGTTTCATCCACTCAACGGATACATCTCCGAGAATGTTTTGTTTTCTTTAATTTTCTATTTATTTATTTATTTATTTTAAATCTCCGATAGTGTTGCTTAATGTTTTGACCATCACTGCAGGTGTCTGTGCCTCTCACGCCTAGCTGTCACCAGGATCCATTATGAAAGTAAGCGTAGGGCACAGCCCTGCTATGCAGTATCAGACCGAATGGAGCTCCTCAGCATTATCTACATCATTCTCGTCTTCGTCCATCAGCGTTAAAAATCTCAAGTTCTGTGGCCCTCCAGGCCCCACTGTCATAGTGACCCCGGTACGATTTCTTATATATATCTAACCTTTAGTGAGTTCGTGTCGAGGTCGCTGTCATAGTGACCCAGTAACCTTCAGTTAGTTCGTCTCGAGGTCGCCAGCGTCGGGGACTTCATAGGGACTGTCGCATGCCGGAACAAAACAGACACCACCGGCCACCAACTAAATGACCCAGCAGTTGTGCAGTGTCTCCGCTGGTGAGTGGCTTCATAATGACTTGTCTGCAGCTTTCCAATTACTAGTGCCGGGGCTGCAGTGGGACAATCCAGGGTGTGAGTGGACTGGTCAGTGGGACAATCCAGGGTGTAAGTGGACTGGTCAGTGGGACAATCCAGGGTGTGAGTGGACTGGTCAGTGGGACAATCCAGGGTGTGAGTGGACTGGTCAGTGGGACAATCCAGGGTGTGAGTGGACTGGTCAGTGGGACAATCCAGGGTGTGAGTGGACTGGTCAGTGGGACAATCCAGGGTGTGAGTGGACTGGTCAGTGGGATAAGCCAGGGTGTGAGTGGACTGGTCAGTGGGACAATCCAGGGTGTGAGTGGACTGGTCAGTGGGACAATCCAGGGTGTGAGTGGATGGTCAGTGGGACAATCCAGGGTGTGAGTGGATGGTCAGTGGGACAAGCCAGGGTGTGGGGTGTGAGTGGACTGGTCAGTGGGACAATCCAGGGTGTGAGTGGATGGTCAGTGGGACAAGCCAGGTGTCACTGGACTGGACAGTGGGACAATCCAGGGTGTGAGTGGACTGGTCAGTGGGACAATCCAGGTGTAAGTGGACTAGTAGCCGGAATGAGGAGTGTGTGGACAATGCCACTGTGATGAAACTAAAGATGAGACAGAAAAAATCCCATAAGCGGGAAGGGGGCGGGGGGGGGGGGGGGCGAACAAAAGCAAAAGCTGAGGGACATCTAGAAGTCACGACCTGGATGTGGCTTAATCCCCCTCAAGTGTGAGGAGCTCAGTGCCGAAACACGTGTCTGAAGGAGGAAGGTGGAAGTGGTTCTTCTGCGAAGACCTTTGACCTCTCTCTGGATTTTCTTCCTACACATGGCAGGACAGTTAACAACAGATGAATGTTCCTACGAGCACAGTGAAGACAGGGGTGGGGTGGTGGGGGCGGGGTGGGGTGGAGGTGGGAGGCAGGAGCTAACTGCGACATGTACACTGACAGCTCCATCTACAGCTCTCATTGTCTGTGGCTCGTCTTTCTCGTCCATAAAAAATGATCGATGAATCATCAGCACTCATTCTCTGCCGGTAATGATTCTCTTCAATAAAGAAAATGGATCATGAACTACGTCACCAGAGCTAGATCGTAATAAAAATGATGTGTAAATTTGTCCTCTATCTTCGGGTTCTCTTTCTGAACCACTCGAAAACAGATCCAGTGAAGAGAAAGACAGTGTGGTGTTCTTTCACTCCTCGCTAGTGTTGAACAGAAGGCTACATGACGGACACGGGAAGAGTTGATCAGTATCTGCCATTAGGTCAGCAAAGGTGCCGCGCGCAGGCATAGGACCTCTGTCAGCTGGTACTAGTCTGGCACCAATCCCAAACTCTGGCTGCTCGCTGCGAAAAATTCAGCCAAAGCTGAACGCATTGCGGCAACCTGAATGACACCAGTAAAAGAGAGCGGTGAGACACAGAGAACGAAAAAGACCAATTCCTGCAAATGTCGACCTACAAGCAAAGAGAAGAAGAGACAGAAGCACCCAGAAAACTGAAAGATGGGCTGGAAGACAGCAATGCAGTGGGCCTTGTCTGCTGCACTGCAGACAACAGGCAACATTCCCTGGTCACCGCTTACCGTTCTTCGCCCCCTCTGTATCATTCCCCGTGCACCATTCCCTCCTAACCGTTTTCTCTCCACCGTTCCCTGTCTGTCATTCCATCTCCACCTTGTTGTCATCCCCTAATTAGAGTTGTCTCCCCAGCATCCCCTCTCTGCCCTTCCCTCTCCAGCTTCCCTTCTCCAGCATTCCCTCTCCACCTTTCCCTCTCAGCCATTCCCTCTGCACCTGTCCCTGTCCACGATTCTCTCTCCAAATTCCCTCTCCAAAATTTCATCCCGTCACTGTCTTTGCAACATTCTTTACCACTGTTTCCTCTCCATTATTTCCTGTCTGCCATTTCTTCTCTGAATTCCCTCTCCAACATTCTCTCTCCATCTTTTTCTTTTCAATATTCTCTTTCTAACATTCTCTTTCCATCGACCCCTCTCCCATCCCACATTCATTCAGAGTGCGCAGAAATAACCACTGTGTAAACCAACCCCAAGTTCATCCTACGAGCAGTGTGAATCAACCCTTAGTTCATCCTTCGTGCAGTGTGAAACAACCCTTAGTTCATTCTACGTGCAGTGTGAACCAACTCTTAGTTCATCCAACGTGCAGTGTGAACCAACTCTTAGTTCATCCTACATGCAGTGTGAACCAACCCTTAGTTCATCCTACGTGCAATGTGAGCCATCCCTCAGTTCGTCCCACGTGCAATATGAATCAACCTCAAGTGCGTCTCATATGCAATTTGACCCAACCCTTAATTTATCCCATGTGCAATGTGACCCGACCCTTAATTCACCCCATGTGCAATGTAAACCAGCCCTTAATTCATCCCATGTACAATGTGAACCAACCCTTAATTCATCCCATGTGCAATGTAAACCAGCCCTTAATTCATCCCATGTGCAATGTGAACCAACCCTTAATTCATCCCATGTGCAATGTGAACCAACCCTCAGTTCATCCTACGTGAAGTGTGAGCCAACCCTTAACGTGCAATGTGAATCAACCCTTAATTCATCACATGTGCAATGTGAACCAACCCTTAATTCATCACATGTGCAATGTGAACCACCCTCAGTTCATCCTACGTGCAGTGTGAGCCAACCCTTTTTGTGCAATGTGAACCAACCCTTAATTCATCCCATGTGCAGTTTGAACCAACCTTTAATTCATCCCATGTGCAATGTGAGCCGACCCTTAATTCATCCCATGCGCAGTGTGAACCAACGCTCACTTCATACCATGTGCAGTGTGAGCCAACCCTAAGTGCATCCTCCTGATTCCCAGATTGCTTTATTACAGGATATGTGTTTCAGATTTATTTGGAACAACAAAAATGATAAAATTAAAAGAAAATACTCAGTACATAATATACAGAAGGGAGGGATAGGTATACCCGACCTGAAAATGTACATCAGCTCCTTGAAAATCGCCTGGATAAGGAAAGCGTACATGAACAATTGTAAGTGGAAAATAATATTACATTCATTATGTCCCGAAGTAAGTAATCTTGATGCATATGGTCCTGATAGATTTACTGAGAACAATATCATTAACAAATTTTGGAAAAGAGTTTTTCAAGCATATCAAAGGTTCTGCAAACAGGTTGAGTTATTCGAAAGTACAGATTTAGCCACTGAACCTGTTTTTTGTAATGAGAAATTCAAAGTGGGAGAAAAACCACTCTTTTACAAGAAATGGATGCAGAAAAATGTATTTTTAGTTAAACATTTACTCAATGAGGATGGTAATTTTGTAAGCCACAATGAATTGTCAGAAAAAAAGGGATTTCAGGTCTATTTTATAAATTATGTAAGCTGCGTACGTTCGATTAAAGCTTACGCAAAGAAAAGAAGACTGACATTAGATAGTAACATTAGTAATGTTAAAACTTAAGAACTTTAAAAAATTTGTAGTGTTACTAAGGGAACACGTACTTATTACGATATTATGGTAGAATCCAATGAAGTTTTTAACATAAGCGCCTTTGTCAAGTGGGAACAACGTCTTGATATACCTATTTACTGGATAGAGGTACTCAAAAGGATTAAGAAAATCAAAGAAACAAAACTGAAATGGTTCCAAATTAGAATATGCCACAGAATTTTGGTAACAAATAGTGTGCTGAAAAGTATGTAGATTGTTGGTAGAGACAAATGTAATTTCTGTAATAGAGAAAAAGACTCAATTAATCATTACTTGTGGGAATGTGAGTTTACACAAGCTTTCTGGAAAGATCTTGAAAGAGCTCTACAAGTTAATTGTTCACACTGTGAAAGATTATCCCTTAATGTGGAGATTATATTATTTGGTACGGACGAGGAAACAAAAACCGATGATATGCTAGACCTGATAATTTTAATGGGAAAATATTTCATCTATAAATGTAGAATTAACAAAACCAAACCCAATGTAAACATGTTTTTGAAGGAGCTGAACTATAGATATAAAATGGAGAAATATATGTCCTTGATGGAGATGAATCATGCTACGTACCAAGAAAAATGGTCACCAAAAAATAAACTACTCGAGGACTAATGGTCATATTATGTACAATATATATACATGTGTATGTATGTATGTGTGAATGTATGAATGTATATTCAAAATAAGCGCTGTATACTTTTTTGTTTACTATTTAAAGTCATCCGTGACCTTGGAGCCTCGAGAAAATAATCGTAAATTAAAGTGCGTCTGTACAATTTAATTTCTTCGAATGCCATACTTCGATGGAGTCGATGATTTAAGCAATACGTTTTATAACCCTGCATTATGTTTGTGTACATTATTCGTTATGTGTGCCCATTTAAAAGATAAAAATTCTAGATTAGGAGAAAACCCTACGGTAGCAAAATAGTCGTTACTGTATAATTATTTGAATAGTTGGCATTACAGTTCTAATTCAAATGACATGCAGGGGGGGGGGGGGGGGGGACTGGAGGGGATATATTTTGTTGTTTTCGTTTGATGTGATCTTTGTAACTGTTTGAAATGAAATAAAAGAGCTCTTTTCACAAAAAAAGGCGAAGAATGTCCGTTGATTGAAAAAAAAAGTGCATCCCACGTGCAATGTGAGCCAACCCTTAATTCATCATACGTGCAATGTAAACCAACCTTTAATTCCTCCCACGTGCAATGTAAACCAAGCCCAAGTGCATCCCACGTGCAATGTAAACCAACCCGTAATTCGTCCTACGTGCAATGTAAACCAACCCGTAATTCATCCTATGTGCAATGTAAACCAACCCATAATTCGTCCTACGTGCCATGTAAACCAACCCTTAATTCATCCTACGTGCAATGTAAACCAACCCTTAGTTCATCATACGTGCAATGTAAACCAACCCTTAATTTATCCTACGTGCAATGTAAACCAACCCTTAATTCATCATACGTGCAATGTAAAACAAACCTTAATTCATCCTACTCGAACTGTAAACCAACCCCAAATGCATCCCATTTGCAATGTAAACCAACCCTTAATTCATCCTACATGCAGTGTGAACCAGCCCTTAATTCATCCTACGTGCAATGTAAACCAACCCTTAATTCATCCTACGTGCAATGTAAATCAAACCCTAATTCATCCTATGTGCAATGTAAACCAACCCTTAATTCATCCTACGTGCAATGTAAACCAACCCTTAATTCATCCTACGTGCTGTGTGAACCAACCCATAATTCATTCTACGTGCAATGTAAACCAACCCTTAATTCATCCTACGTGCAATGTAAACCAAACCCTTAATTCATCATACGTGCAATGTAAAACAAACCTTAATTCATCCTACTCGAACTGTAAACCAACCCAAATGCATCCCATTTGCAATGTAAACCAACCCTTAATTCATCCTACATGCAGTGTGAACCAGCCCTTAATTCATCATACGTGCAATGTAAACCAACCCTTAATTCATCTTACGTGCTGTGTGAACCAACCCATAATTCATTCTACGTGCAATGTAAACCAACCCTTAATTCATCCTATGTGCAATGTAAACCAACCCTTAATTCATCCTACGTGCAATGTAAACCAACCCTTAATTCATCCTACGTGCTGTGTGAACCAACCCATAATTCATTCTACGTGCAATGTAAACCAACCCTTAATTCATCCTACGTGCAATGTAAACCAACCTCAAGAGAGAGAGAGAGAGAGAGAGAGAGAGAGAGAGAGAGAGAGAGAGAGAGAGGAGAGAGAGAGGAGAGAGAGACTCAAGACTCAAAATTTTTATTCAGATAAAGGCCTAGGCCCTTACTGAAGGGGATGTTCACATAACTAAGCGAGAGAAAAGCCAGTGACATATACCAAATCAACAATTAATAAACGAAATAAGATTCTTCATTGTATACATTGAAAACTAACATTCTATGAAGTAACGATTTTCAACCTTTTTTGCGCCAGATAAATATACATTGCTAAATTTTTCATTGTAGTCTCATTCTGTGACGACATAAGTAAAGTTAACCTGAAATTGCATGGAGCCTTATAGTATTTCGGTTGTATAAATTTTTCTCTAAGATCATTCAGAGCAGGGCAGCAAAATAAAAAGTGCAATTCATTTTCTTTTCCAGTGTTGCATAGACGGCATGTAAGCATATTTTCATTTCTGACGCTGTATCTAAAGCAATGGCATGCAATACGAGACACACCAAATCGAAACTTGGTCAATTCACTTTTTATATATCTATTCATTTTTAGCTCAATATACAGTTCTCTCAAATGAGTAGTTTTAAACAACCTGTACTGTGCAAATCTGTCACTAGTATATATGTGATCATGTCAGTCCTGCCATCTGCAATCAATAATTCTTTGCCTAAAAGATGTTAAAAAACCTGATATATTTTGGGCACCCTGGTTGTCCCAGACATACGCAAATCCATAAGAATTTAAACAATGACGAACATTTGTAACCCAAGTCCTCTTTCCATGAGAATCTAAATTTAATAACATTTTGTATGCCTTAAACGGTAGCCTATCTTCATTCATTCTGGTCAGTTTCAGCCAATACTTAATACATTTCATGTATGAATTGAGGTAAATTGGATATCTGCCTAGTTCACCATAAATAAGATCATTTGGTGTTCGACTATCGACATTAAGAAAGCGTTTCAATGCAAACAAATGTACTTTTTCTATTTCTGTCGTTTTTTCAAAAGCCCATATTTCCGCACCATACTGTAGCATTGGCTGAATCTGAGAGTCAAATAGTTTACTAAAGACACTGAAAGCATTGCAATCTAATTTATATAAGACATTTAGCAAGAGAAAAACCGCGTTCTTCCCTTTATTAGCTATACTTTGGCAAGCAAAACTAAAACTGAGTCTTGTTGAGAAATAGATTCCAAGATACTTATACGCATTTACTACTTGTACTCTCTCATTTCCATATGTCCATTTCTCATTTGCCGACAAATACCCTCCCTTACGAAAAATAATGATATTAGTTTTCTTCATATTTACTTTCAGTTCTAATTTACTCGCAGCATTATATAAATTATTTAACTGTCTCTGTAAACCCACTACTATTATAGACAATAGAATAATGTCATCAGCAAAAAGTAGGATAAATAATTCTATGAGATCAAACGTAACTCCATGAAGACCTTTCTCAATTATTTCCAAAGCCAGTTCATTTATAAAAAGTGAAAACAAAACAGGACTACAGACATCACCCTTCTTGACCCCTCGTGTACAGTTCAACGCATCAGACAGTGTTGCCCCAGACCTTACTCTTGCCTTTACTTCGTTATACATGCTTTTAACACAACGATACAACTTACCCTTAATTCCGTTTTTGATCAGAACTGGCCACAATAACTTTCTAGATATAGAATCGAATGCCTTTTCAAAATCCACAAAAGCAACATATAACTTCCTATTATAGGCGAATTGTTTTTGGATAGCAGCAAGCAAAGTAAAAATATGATCGATTGTCGAATATCATTTTTTAAATCCGGCTTGGTACTCACCTGTAACATCATTCTGGGTAATCCATTCTTGTAATCCACTATTAACAATTGAACTGTATAATTTGCTACTAATGTCACATAAGGAAATACCTCGATAATTGTTAACGTCATTGACATGACCTTTCTTATATAAAGGAATGATTACGGATTCTGTCCAATTTTTCGGAAAAATTCCTTTCTCAAATAAATAGTTAAATTGTGAGACTAGGAAATTAACAACTGGTTCCCCGGAATTTTTGAAGAACTCACTTATAAGTCCATCTGGACCAGCTGACTTACCATTCTTTAGCTTTCTAATGGCAAGTAAAACTTCTGCTCTCGAAATTGGCCTGTCCAGTTCATTGTCTTCATTGTCTTCAACGTGGGTGATATCAATTATCTCTTCTTCGTCTTTTTCCAAAACACTTTTAAAATGATCATACCATTCATTCATACATATATCATTTAAAGGCTGGGATTTTCTTTTCGAGATCTTGTGCATTGTATCCCAGAAGTTCTTTTGACTTTTTACAGAGTTTGCCAATTCATTTACTAACGATTCGTTATGATCTTTCTGTTTTTCTTATATTTAGGTTCTTATACTCACGTCTTGCAATGCAAAGCTGGCTTCTAATATTAATATCCAATGTTGTTCTAAACCTTCTCAGCAGTCTTCGTACTCCACGTCTTGCCCGTGTACATTCTTGATCGAACCATTCCTTCTCTTTGACCTTTTTACCTAGCAAGACTTTTCTCTTCATATCAACAGCTTGTTCTTTAACAATCTGATTGAACATGTCAAGGGATTTATTCACATCTCTATATATAAAAGCTTCTGCCATATCAAGTTTCTGCTGCACATGATATGAGCTCATAGACATAGTAAATCGTTCCGCATACATCTCTTTCCAACAATATTTTGTCATAAATTGAGCTCTGTCTATGCTTGGTTTTCTGTTAATACATTCTTTTTCTGTTTGCCTTTGAATGGATAATAAAAGGGGTAAGTGATCGGATTCGATTCTTTCAAGAACTCTTAATGTTACACAGTCATTCAAGAAATTGAACAAGTTCCCAGATGATAGAAAGTAGTCATTAACACTACTTCCCGAGTCCGAAATAAACCTGTAACGACCTTCAAGGTCACCAATACATACACCATTGTAAATATATAAACCAAATACAGTACACATGTTAAGTAGTTTTTTCCCATATGAATTCAATACAGTGTCCTCAGAACACCTCTGTATTTTGTTGTCCACATCCTTTACATGGTTAATGTGGAGTTCCCCATCATGTAGAATATCAGGGAAAATATTGGAAGTCCTTGCATTTAGATCACCACATAATAAGGTTTAGAACAACATTGGATATTAATATTAGAAGCCAGCTTTGCATTGCAAGAAGACTACAGCTCCATTGAAGTCTGCCACGGGCGAGACCATCCAGGACAAGGACGAGCAGATGGAGCGATGGGTGGAACATTATTCCGAATTGTACTCCAGACAGAACCACGTCACCGATGAGGCCCTCGATTCGATCGAAAGCCTCCCCTCATGGCGGAACTGGATGAGAAACCCACCCTGGCAGAACTAGAGAAAGCAATCATGAGCCTGTCCTCAGGAAAAGCACCAGGGAAGGATGGCATACCACCAGAAGTCATCAAGTGTGGCGGCAGTGCACTGCTTGAACATCTGCACAACCTCCTTTGTCAGTGCTGGGAGGAAGGAGCAGTACCTCAAGACATGAGAGATGCCAATATTGTCACATTATACAAGAACAAAGGCGACAAAAGTGACTGCAATAACTACAGAGGAATATCTCTCCTGAGCATTGTAGGCAAAGTATTTGCAAGAGTCGTCCTGAACAGGCTGCAGAAGCTCGCTGACAGAGTGTACCCAGAGTCGCAGTGCGGGTTCCGCTCGGAGAGATCAACCATCGACATGGTCTTCTCCATCAGACAGCTGCAAGAGAAATGCAGAGAGCAGCACAAGCCCCTCTTTCTGGCCTTCATTGACTTGACCAAGGCATTTGATCTTGTCAGCAGAGATGGACTCTTCAACGTCCTAGCGAAGATAGGCTGCCCACCAAGACTTTTGAGTGTGATCCAGTCCTTCCACGACGACATGAAAGGCACAGTGCAGTACGACGGCTCGACATCAGATGCCTTCAACATACGCAGTGGAGTCAAACAGGGCTGTGTCCTCGCTCCCACCCTCTTCGGCATCTTCTTCGCTGTCCTGCTGAAGCACGCCTTTGCGACATCAACTGAGGGTGTCTACCTTCACACCCGATCAGATGGCCGACTGTTCAGCCTGGCTCGGCTGAAGGCAAAGAGCAAAGTACGGGTAGTGACCATCAGAGACATGCTGTTTGCAGATGACGCTGCTCTGGCCACCCACACCGAAGCAGAGTTACAGAGTCTGATGGACTGCTTTGCAAAGGCTTGTGATGAGTTTGGCCTGACAATAAGCTTGAAGAAGACGAATGTGATGGCTCAGGATGCTGAACAACCCGCATCACCATCAACAACTGTCACGACCGACCCCTGGAGGTCTGCCCTGACAGGATCGGTCTAGGTGGGAGTGAAGGGAGTGACTGACCTCACACGCTCCGCAAGAGACCACACAATAAAGATTACGATACAACACCCCATTTATTCACACCAGCAAAATAAACATTCCAACACACGCACCATGCACGATCACAATAAAGCACTCCAACGCACACAACATGCACAATCACGATCAAGCACTCCAACGCACACACCATGCACAATCACGATCAAGCACTCCAACGCACACAACATGCACAATCGCAATCAAGCACTCCCACACCCACAACATGCACGATTATAAATAAATATTTCACCATACGACGTACACAATCACAATTACAGCATTCCAGCACATATGGCATGTACACAATTATAAAGAAATATTTCCAGTATTGACCCTTTCTCACACCACGGAGTGCGTCCACATCCCTGCCCCTGTCAAGTCCGCAGGGAGCACCCTGTCGCACTAGGTGCTCCGAGCCGGGTTGGTTCTCGCAGGGAGTCGCCCAAAGCCGACACCCTCGACTTCCAAGCGGGCAGTGAAGAGCGTGTCCCGGGGGGGGGGGGGGGGGGGGGGGGGGAACGTAGCTGTTACTGGAGGTCCTGGACGGGGGTCCAGGCCGGCCAGTCGAGACGGCGGGCTCCCCTAGCAGTCCACGGTCCCGACCAAGGCGTGGCCTCGACCAGCGCGTGGCACCATCTCGTCCGTGGTCTCAGCCAGAACGTGGCCTCGACCAGCACGTGGCACCATCCAGTTCGTGCTCCAGGTGAAGCCCCCGGGAGGGGGGGAGGACGTAGCTGGGAGGAGAGTCGGAGAGGAGGAAAAGAAGAAGGAAGGAGGAAGGAAGAAGGGTACTGGAACCCTGCCGTCAGTACCGTCTGACCATTGCTGTCAAGTCTTAGCCACTCGCATGATGGGCGAGGGGAAGTGTATTCAACGCACACAGTAAACCCATTGAATCAAGTCTTCTCACACGATGCAGGTAAAAGACTGCATTAAATCAACAGGTTATAAAACAAATATGAATTATCTTCACCCTTCTCTCACTCACGCTTAACGTTTTCCTTCCTTAGGAAATAAATCAACACAGCGACCATCGCTTAATAACTGCCACCACATTTGCAAATAATAATTCAATGGCACAACTGTCACATTTTATAAACACATTTCAAAATAACACAAACCTCCAACCACGCATCCGAACGACAAATCATGCGCACGCACGCTCGTGAACATAAAACTCGCTCTCCTTGCACACACAAACAGACGGTGGCCGAAGGATAAAAGTCCGGCGAATGTGACAGGGGCGGACGAGCAAACCCAAAGGGCAAGTTCCAACCCAAAAACCCCAACCAGGCTCCCCTTTTCCCCACCAAACACCGCTCCCAGAAAACATAAACGGGAGAAAAAAAAATTTTGGGAAAAAAATTTTTTAGATGGCCGGGTTAAAGTTTGGAATTTAACCAGAAAAAAGGGGTCTCACAAAAAATTTTTTCCTTACAATTTCGAAAAAAAAAAAAATTTCGCAAAAGCGAAGACAAAGGGCCGGCTAAAAACGAAAAAATCAAAACAAACAGACCACAAAATGATGTTTAAACCAGTACCCCGTGGGTGCCCCCGGGAAGAGGGGGGGTCAAGGACTCCCCTTAAACCCCCCCCCCCCCCCCCCCTTTCCGGCGGACAAAGGGGGAAAGATGCGGGAAGAAAAATAAAATCCCCTCTCCAAAGGGCCCGACTGCGGGAAATTTGAAAGAACTGCTGACCCCCTCGATAAATACGGAAAGGAAAACCCGAGGACTGGAGCAGGCGCCCCAAGACATTTTCCCCGCTCGAGTGAAAAACTAACCCCCCCCTAACAATGGGGGCCAAAAAAGCCAGCTGGTCCCAGAGTAACCCCATACCCCAAACTAAAAAAAAAAAACGAAGCACGTGCGAAGGTAAAAAGAAGGCGGAGGCCAATAACAAAAAGTTCGAGGGGAAAGGTACCGGCCACCCGTAAACTTGCAGGAAAATAGCAGGGGCGGGGGAAATTGGGAGAGAGAGAGAGGAAAAAGGGCAAACCGAAGTTGAGTGCCTATCCCAAGGTTTGCAACCGCACCAAACCCAAAACGGGGGGACGGGTAACGAAAAACGGGAAAAACGACAATAAACAAATAATTAATTCCCCAAACCCTGGGTGGGCAACGTCGTAGGCCCCCCCCCGCGACAAACTCGTGAAAAACCCCCCTTTTTACAAGCATCGGTTTCTTGAGATAAGTGCCCCTTTTGGGAAACCATGCCCGCATTTTGAAAATTCCCCAACAAGGGGCCCAAAACCCAATCTCTGTAAATCGACAGAGTACGATGACCCAATACAAACATCCCAGATAGAACACACGGGGAAATACTAAATACTTTTAATAAAAACAACAAAGGGAAAACCCTTTCCCAAACCCATAAAAGGGTTAACAATAACCTTTGGGATTCACTACCTTTCCATCCCAAAGTAAAAAAAACTGCACTACCCCGATAAAAAGAGCCCCAAAGGGGGGAAAAAACCCCCCCGGGGTTGAGGGGGAGTGCCCCTTGACTGACTTTCCAACTTTCGGGACTACGGGGGGCTGGAAAAGGTCAGCATCCGTTTTTACGGAACCCTTAAATAAGGGAAATGAACGCATGATCTGAAAGTCCACCCCAAAACCCATGAGCCCAAACGCCCTGACGGGGGCCGGTTTCCGGCCCAAAAGACGGGGAGGGGATAAATGATCGCTCTCCCAAACAAATTTCCTGGCCGTACTCTTTTTGGGCACCCCCCAGTGCGCGCCAAATCTGCCTGAGAGATTCAGCAACAGTAGGGGCCCAACGAAGCCCCAAAAACGGGCCGCCTCGGGGTATCGATTTCGCAGATTCTCCCCCTGCCCAGTGTGCGGGGGCCCGCGCCCGGATGGAGGTTTAAAGGGGTTTCCCACCAGGTCAAACCCCAAACCTTGCTGAATGGCTCCCCAACCCGTGGCACTGCCCCTTATGGAACACGTTTCCCCAAGCAAACCCTTAGGCGTTGTCCGCTGGCAGACACGCAAAATTTTCGGGGTACTGCCAACCTGTTAGTTTATTCCCCCGGCCAAAAGGGAAATCTTTTCCCTTTTTTTGCTTTGAGGGTCCGCTTGGGCCCAAAATGACCTGCCATGGGGGAATGTGGGGGCCGCCGTAGAACAGATTTCTCAAGGGTTTGGGGAAAAAAACAAACTGTTTGGGGGCCCCACGATCTGCCTGGTGGAAACCCTTTAAAAAGGGTCCCCTTGTGGAGCTTGAAAATAACCCTTTGGGTGTGGGGGCCGGGGCCCGAGCGGGACGATTTCCCAAGTTCTCGTAGGGTTGGGGGCCCTCCAAGCCCCGGCCTTGGAAAACGGAAAAATGCTAGGGAGGATGGCCCTTGCCCCGAACCTCGTTAAAAGATCGGCCCGAAGAACGGGGCGCAATTTTTTGGGGCCTGTTTTGCTTTGGGGGCGTGTGGTGACTCCCCCACAGGCCCCGTCGGGCCGATCCGTAGACCAAAAGGACTGACTTTCGTCCGTCTGGGGAAGGTGAAAGTATTCCCCATGATAAGGGAAACGAGGTCGCTCCCCCGCGCTTTGCCCCTACTTCGCCCCAGGAAATAGGGGGTGGAGATAGGAAAAAGTAAGAAGGAAAGGGGGAGGAAAAAACCCGCCTCCAACCCGCACACATCAAAATACCCCCGCCGGGCCTTAGGGGAAAAATAAATCCTTATTTAACAAAGAGCGTTGAAATCCCGAATCCCTGGGTGGTGTCCGGGCCCAAAGGGGGAACCAACAAAAGAAAGGAAAAAAACTGGCATCTGTACCACCAGGGAAACTTGGATTTGACCCCCGTTAGGGCCCAGGGCCGAGATGTGGGAAAGGTAGCCCCCTACTACCAGCGGCCTTTGGGAAACTTTCCTGATGTGGCCAAAGGGCCCAACCCCCAAAGGAAAAAAAAAATTTGAGGTTTTTAGGTCCCCCGATGGGGCCGCCGCCTTTTTTCACCCACTTAAAACAGTTTCGGGCCTTATTGCTAAAAAATTTCCGTTGGGGGGCTTCCTCTTCCCCTATCTGGGGGTCCCATAAGCCCCTTTCGAGGGTTCAGCAAAAAAACCCCAGGTTTGAATCGCAGCCGGAAAACCGGAGGTGCTGTTTGCCTATCCGGAAACCTTTAAAATCTTTGGGGGCACATGTTGGGGGAGCTGTTCAATGAGGATCCCGATCCCCCAGCTCCCCAAAATAGCAACTGACGCCCCCCAAACCCGCGCTTGCGCAGCCCATCACCAAAAAAAGCACGAAGGGCCAACATTATTCTTCTTTATGGACCTAAAAATTCCCCCGTAGGGGCTCTGGGGGAAAAGGGGGAAACCTTAAGCAGAGCCAACGCTGGGCTCATAAAACCCCACCTTCATTTAGAGTGAGCACAACTTCCCCCTTTCGCACCAGTAAACCGAAAAAAAAGGGGGATTAAACCCCTTTTTCTCCTCAACAATTGGTATGAAAAGCAACCTTTTCGAAAAAGCTCTAAAAAACAAATCAAAAATTTCCCCACCAGGGAAATTTTGGGGAACTTTTAAATTTGGGCCCCCTAACCCTACACCCCGCCCCGGTGGGTTAACCCCCCGGGTTTTCAGAAGCGGGGGGCCCGCGGAAGGGGTTGTTCCATCTTTCCCCCCTACGCAGAGCCTCCCTCCCCTATTTTTTCCCCACGGAGGGGGTTTCCCGCCCGTCAGCCCCTTTCCCCACGCCGATCCCCTGTCTGGCAGCCTCCTCTCTACGCTGAGCCTTGTTTTAGCAGCCCCCTCCTTTCGCTGAGCTCCGGTCCCGCAGCCTCCTTTTCCCCACCTGAATTTGCCTCTTCCTTATGCATAATTTCCCCGTCTGGGCAGTTCCCTTTTGCGCAGAGCCTCCTGCCTGCAGCCTCCTCTCTAGTTGATCCAATCTTCCCCACGGGGCCCTTTCCTCTTCCCTACGTTCTTCCCTTCCAGGGCTTTGCCTTGCACCCCCTTTTTCTGCGCTCTTTTCCCCCAGCAGGGCTTTCCCGCCTAGAAACCCCCCCTTTTCTGCCCCTCTTTTCCCAAAGCCCGGGCCCTTTCCCGCCCAGCAACTCTTCACCGTGCCCCCAAAAAACCCTAAGGACAGGGGTGTATCCCGACGGGGGTTTCACCACTCCCGACACGGGAAGGGTGACCCCCACTACCCGCCCTTTTGGGGCTCGATTTCCCATAAGGAAAGTCCTTTTGGGGGATGCCCCCAGTGGGGAAGGGGCCCGGAGAGGAGAAAGGGTTTCCCGGCTTGCGACTCAACAGAACCCACAGTTGCTTCGCTTACCGACCTTCCCAAACGGAAGTGCCCCGTCGGGGTCTCGACAGGGGGATCCCCCAGCGAAGAAGAAAATAAAAGTACCGCTGGACTACCTGCTTTAGCCGGAAAAGGGAGAAGTTACCCGTTTGTCGAAGTACTGGTACTAAAGTAGGGGACTAACGTAACCTTTTGAAAACCCTTTTTCTTTGACGCACGCGTCGCCCCTAACCCCCAGGGGCCGGACGTCGCCAAAAAATATCCTAAAGGTTTTTTAAAAAACAGGGGGAAAAACCAAATTTCCCCCCGAAAAAAAAAAAAAATTTTTTTAGGGGCGTGTTAATTTTTTTTTTTTATGTTTTTGGGGGTGTGGGGTGTGTAGGACAAGTTTCCCGGTGCTCCCAAAATCTGGCAACCCCCCGCTCTACAGCCCCCGGGCAACCCCTTTCGGTGGGGTCACCCCCAAAAAAAAAAAAAAAAAAAAAAAATATGTCCCCGGGTTTCCCCCAAATCTGGCAAACCCCCGCGTTAAAAGCACGAGCAACAGGCGGTGGGGGTGGGCCCCCCAAAAAAAAAAAACCCCAAAAAAAAAAAAGCCGACGGAATTCCCGGGAAGGAAAAAAGAACACTTTGCGTCCCCATTCAACCCCCCCTCTCAATAACCCCGGGAAGAAAAAAAAAAAAAAAAAAAGAATGGCAAAATACAAAACAGGAATTTGGGAAAACTGAGCGGCAAAAGAAAGGGAAACTTTCGGCCGTACCTGCGTGGGTACCCCCGGGGAAAGGGGGTCTGGGCCGGGGGGATCCCCGGTTCACCCCGACTCCCCAGTCACACCCGGGTGTTTCCCTCAGGCCACAACAAGACTCCCTTTCCCCTTTTGAGTCCCCCAGGGGAAAACCCCCCACGAACCCCCCACGAAAATGACTAAACATTTTAAAAAAACAGGGCAAAAACTAAAAGGTACTCTGCGAAACGAGAGAGAGAAGCCCCGACCCCCCCAACCCCGGGCGACCCCCACAATTGTCCCCGACCGACCCCGGGGGGTCTGCCCTGACAAGGGTCGAAGGGTTGGGTGTGAAAGGGGGAAATGACTGAAAACCCCACACTCTCCGCAAGGAAAACCCCAAAAAAGAATTTCGAAACAAACCCCCCTTTAATTTACACCAGGGAAAATAAACATTCCAACACACGCACCCCTGCACGATCACAATAAAGCCCCCCAATCAAAGAAA